>CM076575.1:1743426101-1743661394 GCA_034641835.2 Pinus albicaulis
GATTTTGACAGGACAGGATGCAGATCGGGTAAGCACTCTGGAACTCTCAAAACTCAATTGGCTTTCTCTTTCAGAACTCTCTTGACTGCCTTGTTTTCTAAGGGTCCTTGGAATCAGATTCGGATTTTCGAAGATTGTTGGTGGATCAGGGTCAGGATTCGCCCTAGTATTTCTTCTTGAAGCCAGTGTATTGATCTTCTCGGAAAACAAAAATTACAAGGAACACAATCAATTATTTTCAGCCTTCGACTTCTAGACTCAATCATCCAAAAGGTCTAGAATGAATAAGTATACTGGGGTGATTTACAAATCAAGTATTGAACACACAAGCTTACCGGAGATCGACTGAAGCAGCGTTTATCTACTTCCGCTTATGCATAACAAAAGCGTTTCGAAAGCTACCTGGCGTGACTTCAGACTCCGTCTAAGACTCATGGAACAAACACATCAACAAGCAAACCATTGAGATTTCCCCAGTATGGTCGCCACTATGTTAGCACTCAAATCTACCTCAGGCTGAAATGAAGTAAAAATCAAGGCTACATCAAACCACGCTCAGCCTCGTAGCTAGCCCTACGAGGACAGGAGAGGGCTCTCTCCGTCAATCTCGAGAAAATAAGCAATAGGATGCGAGATGACCTACAATAAGAACTGATTTTAGGCTAGTAAAGAGATAGGTATGTTTGATTTTTGGTTTTTTGGGTTTTCGCTGGAGAAATGGGAAAACAGATTTTGGGTCCGGGGATAAGGTCAGACCTTTGCAGAGTTCAAGCTGGGGCGAGGTAGGTGATGATCTTGATGCTTTAAATTGAATATATGGATAGATTAGACCGACGAGGAGCTGAAGAGGGCAAAGAAGAACTTGGATCCTCTCCAAACAGCTGAAAACATATAGAACTAACTGAATTCAAAGGCTAAGCACTGTAAATAATGGATTCAACCTTAATCACTCATTCAATTTAGTTCAGAAGCATAATGAAAGGATGGCATACATTAAACATGAAGAAACTTACAGTAAACAAAGGAGAAACATCATCAAGAACAGAATACCACAAGGATCCCAACAAGTGCCGCAAAACCCCTGATCTTTCCTTAGCCAAAATATGAAAAGTATGTACAATGATATCAAAAGTATCCCAAGAGTCCAACCTGTAGAATGCCTCAGAAATTGCAATATATAGATCACTCTAACACCTTTCCCCACCTCTAGGGGTCGAATTCCCTCTTCATGGATCAGTTTCAACCAATTCTAATCATGGAACTACAATCTAGGCAGCTAACAACTTGCCTCTAAAAGAGTGGAAACTGATCCATTACATGATTTTTTACTCATTTGAGAGTGAATCTTCTAGAAGAGATAACAATAAGCCAAAGTTACATGCCAAACATGAATTTACATCATAAAAACCCAAAAATTCTATCCACAAGCAAAACTGGTCCATACTAGGCGAAAAACTGAGCTGGCAGCTGAAAATTCAGGAACAATTTCAAGTGGGTCGCTCCTGAGCCGAGTGGGTCGCTCATGTTCCAGGCTGAATTTGAGGTACTTCCCGGCATCCAAATTGAGCGCATGATAGCTCGTTGGAAATCCCTGGCTGTCTACTTTCCAACCCAAGTGGAATTTCTGAATTTGGAGTTCATTTGACCCTCCAAAACCGCATTCTCCCAGAGGTACTCCCTGCTGGTGCAAAAGGTGGCAGCAAGGTGGTTTTCATGGTGTTTTTGAGCTTTTTGACCATCCAGATTTCAATGAAATGCTAAGTTGACTTCAGAGGATGCATAATTAACCATGAAAAATCCAAAAATGTAAAAATTTTCTCCAGCAAGTGTCCCAAAAAAAAGTGAGCGCATGAGCGCGCGACCCACGTAACTGCAAAACCTGTTTTTTAGACCAAAAATTTGAAAATGACAAAATTTTCTCCGAATTTGCCCAAATTCAGAGCGGAGGTCCTCCATCATGTGTCCTGCCCAGTCAATGAAGCCTCGGCCAAAATCCGAAGTGGATTAGGCCTTTTCTGCCGTCTAAGTGCCTTGCGCAACCTCCTCTTCATGATCTTCATTCTCGCTTTGCAGACATGCATGCGAGCCCAATAATGGCCTTTCATGTGGCGAAGCATGTCTTTGTCCTGATTGGCCTTCGCCAAAAACTTCTCCAGATGGATATTCACACGCGTGAGTACAGTATCTCTGTCAGTCGGTGTCATGTCACCGGGTCTCTTTCGATTCCACTGTCTGTCCTCACGGATTTGGCGCACCTCATAAAATGTGAGCTCATCCTAAATCTGTTTGTTGCGCTGCTCCAAATATTTAATCACCCACTGAGCCTTCTGCAATTGGTCTTTCAGCTGGTCATTCTCGGCCCTTTGCTCCTGGATGACTTCCCTCAGCTTCGAGCTAGGAGAGCCCGTATCAACATCAATGACTGTCATATCGGTGTCCCGGCCTCCCGATGGGCCCTCATCATGCATGGGCCTCTTGCCCCTGTCTTGTACCTGTACCTGCACTGAAGAAGAAGGCGAGACCCCTTCCACATCACATGTGGAGATAATATCGCTTTCGTTGATGAAGTTTAGAGACCTCTTCCACTCACTTGGAGATATCACGGAGTCACATAAATAAGGCCCCGTGGCCTCGCCGATATGTCGAACCAAAGGAGTGGCCGATATGCTGCACTCCAAGCATGTCCACTGTGTGAAGGCTTCCGCATCATGAACCTGCCTTTGTAGCGGTTGTAAGACTCAAAAGTCTCTAGAAATGAAATCCTCCATAGTGATGCCCCATTCTCTCAATCGATGTGACACCATGATCTTGATCAAAGCGAAATGATATATACTCCTGTACTGCTGCACTGGGCTCGTCTTCTTCTGCACAAATATCACCATCCTCTCTATGTTGCGGTATATGAAATACGGGATATTCATCATACGTACCCTTGTGAAGTGCATCAACAAACGAATATGGTACGCGAAAAGACGAGCATACCTGCCCTCACAACTAAAATACTGAATGATGAGCTTCATCAGCGGTGCATACTCATCTCTCAAGAATCTGAAATGAAAAACTCTGCTCAAGTAGCCCATATATCCAGTTTTAATATATGGCTCATAGTGAAATTTCTCTAACTGCTGACCCTTGTTCCATTCCTCGCCCATGTTTGGTATACCAGTGGCTTGAGCAATAGTCAAGGGTGACACAATGAAATCAACCCCAGCAAGACTTACCCGGCCATCCCGTAAATGTAGAACAAACAGACGGGCCAATTCACGATGAGGCCGGGTTTGTGTAACCATCTCACAAAATCTGAAACATGACCAATATCGGAAACAATCCATAGCTAATGGACATGCCTGCAACCGAGCCAAAGAAGTAGGCTCCTCTCTGCGATGATTACCACTTCTGTGATCTCTGTGAGACCCCCGTGGCACATTACCTTCAGTCACCGAATCACTGCCTGACCCTAGCTCATATTATGACTCTTTCTCCAACATGGCTCTGACCAAGCTATTGGCACTATGTATACTGATATGAAAGCAGTGCAAACAAAGTTATGATGTGTGTTTCAACACCCAACAAATATCCTCACCGTCAAAACACCATAAGGAAACAAACCATGATAATATCTCTGTTTTAAATGGATTGGAAAAGAGGCACAATCTCTGTTTTAAATGCAAGTGAAACTTTGACCAAAGGGAGCAGGCAACCTTCGGAATATTGAACAAATCTTGTCAAAGGGAGCATGGCATCATATGAATGTGTTTGTCCATGAGTAATAACAACAAAGGTGTCAAATGGGCAGTTTGAAACAGAGTTATGAGAATGCTTTTAACATTGGGCAGTGAGACACAATACAACCATAGTCACCATGGAACGAAAGTCTTAAACATGGTAAAATAATAGCAATGGTCACAATGGCATAATGGGTATGAGAATAATATGGTTTGGATAATATATGGCAAGGCTGGATATATCACTGACATAAAATAGAAGACAAACTCATACAACCATCCATATTCATTTTAAAAAACTTCAAATGGCATCGCCATGATCATGGGGTTTAATCTCCGCATTTGAAGTGTTTGAAATCATCAACATGCTTCATTGGCTTACCAACGACGGAAAATTATAAATAACAAGTGAAACTGCTGAAAGCCGCGAAGTATCCTAAACAAGATCAAGCGCCAAAGCATTTTTCGTGACTGCTGGACGCAGGTATCGCCAGCCCCGAGTAGGTCGCTGCCCAGGTGGGTCGCTACCTTGTAATTTCACACTCGCGGAAATAACCCGTGGGTCGCTTTGCCCAGATGGGTCGCTGCGCCTCGTGTGGGTCGCCGAAGCTCCAAGACCGTCTATGTTTCAAAAAACGCACCGCCCCTCCAACTCCAAATCTCGACTTGGGTGTTGTAGATTGGTGCAAATGAAATTGGTTTGGCTTTTATATATGCTGCAAATATCTTCCACAATCAGATTTGTTTCAAATCTAATTGAAAACCCATATTACAATGTTTTTGTAATTTCACATTTGGCTTTTTAAATACAATCTTCATTTGGCTTTTCTGAGCTCGATTTTGATGATTTTGCTGTCTTCTTGCAAGGATATGGCTATTCAGCTAAGGAAAAGACCAGGGGTCTGCTTTTGACATTTTCTTCTTGGTGGAATAAGTACAATTTATTACAAAAATAATAATGAACAATTTCTAGTTCCAAAACAGAGTTTTGGACTAGAAATGTTTTTTTTTTTAAAATGCTGATGATAATAAAACAAAAAATCAAAATATGCGGAACCTTCCTCACCTTGCAGGCTTTATGACTGGTATACAAATGACTCAAAAACCCTAGACACTAGGACCAAAGACACTTATTGACATTTTAATGACCAAAAATGAAATGACAATGACTTTGAGTGATTTTTTGAGGAAATTTTTAAAATAGCACTGCAGGTGTAAACATGAGGAAACATAAGACAACAGACCCCTTCGTCAGTCCATGGCATGCTCCTAGTGAAATGCAATGAAGTGGAACGAGCGAGACACCTAAGAATGAATATGCAAAAGACGAAATGATCACTGACGGAGGGCTGTAAGGGCCGACTCTAACACATTTAATGTCAACTCCTTTCTTTAACATCCTTTTTATATCTTTGAAAATCTCAACAAAGTTAGGAATGTAACGCCTAACAAAATTCACTTTCCCAAGAAAAGGTTGAATCTCTTTCCTACTTCTTGGAAAATATACCTTTTGAATTGCATTAAATCTGTTAGGATCAACCCTAATTCCTTCTTCAGAAATAATATGACCAAGTAATTTTCCTGATGTTAAAGAAAAGATGCTTTTAGTAGGATTAAGAGAGATACCAAACCTTCTACATTTCAACAGAATTTTTTCTAGGTGTTTCAAATGATCTTCTTCTTTCTTTGAATAGACTGTGATATCATCAAGTAAAAAAACCACCGACGTATCCTTTTCTTCAGAAAAAGTAATGTCCATTGCTATTTGGAAAGTGGCTCCCACATTCATGAGACCAAAGGGAATTTTAGCGTACATGAATGTACCCCATGGTGTTGTGAAGGCTGTTTTTTCTTGATTGTCTGGATGCACAAGAATCTAATTATAACCTGAAAAACCATCAAGCATATACATCCTTTGTGAACCAACAATATTTTGCAGAATTGAATCCATCTTAGGAAGAGGATAGTTATCCTTTAGTGAAGCCTTATTCAAATTTCTGAAGTCAATACAAATTTTGATTTCTCCACTCTTCTTCCTTACCGGAACTAAGTTTGCAAGCCAATTTGAAAATCTGATTGGAACAATGATCTTTGCATCAAATAGTTTCTTAACCTCCTTTTCAATCAATCGCATGAGAAGAGGATTAATTCTCCTCAATTTCTGCTTGAAAGGCTTCTCATTTTCCTTGATAGGAATAGTATGTTGAATAATGGAAGGATCATATTGCTTCAAATCAGAATAACTCCAAGAAAAAACATCCATAAACCTTCTCATCATCTCAATACATTTGGATTTCACATCAGCTAAAAGAAGCTTTGAAATTTGTATCATTTTAGGCAAAGCTAATGTACCAAGATTACAACTCTCTACTTCCTCTTCATCAGCTTGCAATTTTGGTGCTTTAAAAACATCATTTTGATCAAAAAATTTCTCAAGAGGAATAAGACCCTTTGGTATTGAATTATTCTTCAATTGAAAAACTTCAAAATTTTCTTTAGGCTCAACAAACATATTTTTCTGATCTACATGTGTATTTTCAAATTCTTCTTTCAGCTCGATAAAATTCTTTACCTATTGATCATCTTCAAAAACTTGCCAATTTATGATGTTATCCGGTATAGCTGGCCTATGATGAACTTCAATCTCATATTTTTCATTTGAATGCATAGGAATAATGAAAAGAATTGCGTAAACATCAAGGGAATCAGCAATAGAATTCTGATCTCTAGTTTTTACTATGATGGAATAAGACTAAAAGTTTTCCAAAAAGTCTAAAACTAAATTTTTGTAAGCCCTCATTCTTACATCTTTCATTTGTAGATGCCTTCAACTTGTCTAATAACCAATTAAGAATCTCCAAAAACAGAAATATTTCGAGCCTTCATCTTTTTCAAAACATCTAGACCCAAAATCAAAGATTCATATTTAGCCATGTTGTTTGTGCAATCAAAATTCAGTTTGTAAGAGTAAAAATTACTCTCATCATTTTGATTTGTAATCGAAATCCCTGCTCCTACCCCTTCTTTACCTGCTGATCCATCAAAGTACAATGACCACCATTCCTCCATTTCTTTGTCATTTACTTGTCGATTTTCTACATGTTGATTTTCTGCTCTTATTTCTTCCTCAACACTATCAACTGGTTCATTAAAAAGAATGGCAGATCCAACTTCAACATCAAAGGCATAAATAGGAAAATTTTGAGGTTAATCTTTACTTCTTACCATGTAGGTAATTCTAGTCTCCCGATACAACCTCCTTTACTCACCAAAAATAGGAATAGTGGCATAGGAAAGATCCATTTGCATTGTGCCTTTAATTTTTGCTATCCAAGATCTTGACAATAACATACCAAATTTTGGTGTAATATCAGCTACAACAATGTCCATAACAACTGTCTTTGCTGGAATTTGCGTGAGGCCAACAACAACATCCTTTATTAGACCAATACATTGAACCCTCTTGGAATCAAAGGAAAACAAATCCTTATATGGTGTTGTGATTTGCAACCCCATTATCTCCATGATAACCTTGGGCATGAGGTTATGAGAAGCCCCTGAATCTAACATAGCATTATGAAAAGTCATATCATGAATACTAATTCTTACATAAAAAGGAGGAAACTCTTCATTTTGATCATCTTCTAACCTTGGACCCAAATATATAGTAGGATTATCTTCTTGGACATTCAAGATATCAATAGCCCCTGGTTCTGAATTCAACATCTTAACTATCTTGCTTCTATATTCATTGACCTTGAGAATCTCACTGAAAGGGACTGATATTTTAATCTTTGAAATTTCATTCTCAAGGTTGAAAACAGAAACACACTTTTTAGCATCTTTAACAAGGGGAAAGAGTTGAGTGTCTTTCTTACCAAGTGGAATATCCTTTTTTCCTTCAACCATATTTGGGGTATCATTCTTAGCTTCAACAGCCTTTGGAGCATCTTTCATGGGCTACGTTTTTCTTTCAATGATAGGTACATTTCTATTTTTGAGATTATATTTCTTTTTCATCTCGAAAATAGCATGTTGATACCCTTTAAGATAATATGACGGTTCTTCTCATTGATTAGACAAATCAGACTTGTCATGCTCTTCTTTAGTAAAAAATATTCCTAAAATTTCTTTGTCAAGACAATGGATGGACTCTTCAGGAATATCAGTCTCATCTTCTTCATCTACCAAATTTTGCTGAAAAGAATGTCTCATTGGAGGGTCAGCTTGTTGGTTTCTATTCTCTCTTGGCCTTTGCTGATTTTGAGGTCTCCTAAATTCTAGATTTCTAAATTGAGGTTCATGTTGCACAAGAGGAGCTGAAGTGTTTCCAACAGCTAACATATCCATTAAATTCTCCATGGTTTTCATCATTGACTCAAATTTGTCTTCAGAAGTTGAGGTGGATGGTTTCTCCTCTTCTTTCAATTTAGTTTTTTCCATTTTTGACTTTTTAGCAGCTATCATGTTTACCTCAACCTTAACTGCATCACTTTGCATTTTAGCAAGTGTAGGTGACTCTCTTTCCCTCAACAGGATAGAAAATTAATAGAAAATGCTTCAGCATATCTCATTTGTGCTAAGGCTTTCAGAGGTTTCAAATGGGCTAGAATTGAGTCAAAAACTTTATTGAATCTTTTTGAAAAATTTTGGACAGATTCATCAACTGCCCTCCTAAGGTTGTTTTATTCGGTGAGTGCTTGGACTGGATTGGTTGTATTACCCCATTTTCTTAAGAGTTTATCTTCAAAATCATTCCAAGTTATAATGATGCCCGGTGCAAGAACCTTAAACCATTTTATAACTTCACCAATAAAACTCTGTGTAAATAACCCTAGCTTCACATCCTCATCATCAACTTCTTCCTTGTCTATAAAATCATTAAATCTGTCTACAAATTCATATGCTGAAATTTCCTCATCACTACCCCAAGTAGGAATCCTAGAAGCATATTTACTAGGAAGGTCATGTAAAACAACAGGAAGTACAAGTGGTGCATACCTAGCAGGAGCAGCCATGACTGGAGGATGAACAATGGTTGTAGGAGGAGCATAAAAAGAAGATGAGGAACTAATATGAGGAGGACTGCTTGGTTTTTGTAGACCACTGACAATAGAACTCCAATTTGGAAGGGGTAAATCAACTTTGGATTTCAGCAAGACTTCGAAAGGATCAGTTTCTTTGAGTTTATCTAAAGATTCTTTTTCTAGCAGTAATTCAAAGGTAACAACTTCCCAAAACTCTTCCTTGTCTTCTTGTGTCACTAAGGTTGAAGTGTCAATCCCTCTTTTTTGCAAGTCTAAGATAACATCAATGAGTTCTTTTTCACTTACAGATCTAAACAACACTTCATGAATTTTGTCATCAAATTTTTTATCTTCAGGACTTATTAATATTTCATAGGAAAAAGATTTCGAATGAGATGGATTACCTGATATTTCTGAAATTCTTTTACCTTTCTAAATAGTGTTTGGATTGTCCACAATGGTAGGTGGATTGGGATCAGGATTTCTCCATGTATATCTCCTTCTTGAAGCCACCTTTAAACTTTAAAAAATGTATGGAGTCACCAAGGTAGATTGTAGCCTCGAAAAAATTTCTAAGCTCCTGCTACCTTCAGAATTTCAGCTTCTTGATTTCGGGAATGAATAATCTTCAGTATCCCGGCAGATGCACCAAAATGTTATGTCAAAATTAGACCCTGATAGGCTGCTGATCAAGAAGACTCTGAGTAACTATTTCAAACCAGACTTTTAGTTGAGGTTAACCTCCTCAACCTGAGAGAGCTCTCTTAATAGGTTTATGATTTTCAAATACGGATTAGATGGCTAACTCTATGAGTAAAGTAGATAAAATGGATAATTAGTTTTACTACTAATCAACAAACATCTATTGGGCTTATGGAGTCAAGTATATTTTCACAAAACATAAGTATCAGTTTCAATTGGAAGTTAGGGCATTTCAGGGTTTAGATTGCATCAAAAGAAATAGTAGGATAGAAATAACACAGTTCATGAACATATGAAGGAAGTTAGAGTACTTCCAGTGAATTATAAGTAACATACATTCATGCCACTACAGGTAATTTAAAGATGAAAAGAATAAGAAAATCAAACATCCACAACCCTTTCTAAATCCTGAGTGATGAAACCAATATCTCTGTATTAATATGAAAACACAGTTTCTTGCTACAACAAAACAGTATGCTTGTTCTTGAAAAATTGCCAACCCTGTGCAATTCGACTTCCTATATTTTATAGAGTCATAATTACATTTCTTGGATTCTCTCCAAACACTTGAGAGAATTCAAATTTGCTAGCTTGACACTTACTAACTACTAAAACAAACTTTAATTACATATGATAGTTTAAACTATCTATTCCAAAGTCCTAATAAAACTAGGATTAAAACTCTTTATTATACCTTAACAACCTTATCCAAATATTAAATCTTCTATCTGATAGTTGCTCCTCCTAAACTTCAACCTTGGTGATGTCCATCTTCTTGTTGTTGAACTGTAATGATCTGCTTCTTACCTACCCTAAAAAATAGGAACATGCTCCCTGCAAAATAGGTGTACTACTTCATTTATGTTTCTTCACAACATTTGTTGGCCAAATTATGCTCAAAACATGTGGAAAAGTCTTATTAAGCTCTTGTGACCTCGTCCTTCCAGCTGTGTCCAAACCAAACCTTTGAAGAAATTCCCAAAACTGTCAACATTACTGCGCTATGAAACTGTCTGCTGTTTTCGTAGTGCAGAACTTCACCTCCAATAACTCCATTTGAAACCTTCAATTTTCTATATTTTTCCATTGGATTTTCATTTTTAGTCTTTATACATCCTCCAGTAGCATCATGGTTTAATAAACATAACTTTTTCCCCTTTGAAAGATTGCAAAATTTGTAAAATTGCATCCTACAGCAGTTTCGTAGCACACTACAAAACTGTTGTGCATGACACCTACAGTAATTTTGTAGCGCGCTACAAAACTGCTGTGTCTTCTCTTTTCACAGCTTGTTTCCAAAATTTTTAGTTTTATCACCTTTACTTCCATCCTTGAAGTTATATATAAGCCCTTAATAATCAACTTTGAACTGTTTTCAAAAATGACACCTTCCACAAAACTCCAAAAATGTGTTAAGAGATGTTACTTACTGTTTACATAGATTTTTGTTGTGGTTGATCTTCAGGCTTTGCTGGCTATATTTGGCGGTCTTCAACCTACCTTTTAAGCCTTCTATTATTAGCCCTCAGTTTGGTGTTAACCATTCTTATGAATTTTTCTTCCTTAATTGTAGGGACAATCAATATGAAAAATTGATCTTGTCTGTTGATTGACTCACTGTTTGAAACCTTTTCTAGCAACCTACTTTCTTAAAAGCTTCTTCAATAGATTTATCCCTGGTGAGACTTTCTAAACCTTTAGGTTCTATCCTTAGGTAGTGACCCGACCGATGATTTCTTCTTTCGTCTTCCATCTTCTTCCTAGAAACCCTGTGTCATCAGCAAAACTGTAATAAACTTCTTGTTGGATAAACTGGCTCGCTTGAGAATTTGGTTCAGCCTCACTTGATGGAAAACTCTGCCTCACTTGATTTAAAACCCTGTTTCATTTAGAAAATATTTTCAAACTTACTGGATTTGCAATTGAAACTGCTGACATAATCACCAATTGAATTCCACCTCGCTTGATTGAAAAGTCTGCCTCACTTGATAACTTAATGAGAGCTCTGGTATCTTATCATGAGCGTAGTCTTTTAGCAATAGATATGCATGCAGTGAATTATTTTCATGAGATAAAACAATGATAACGAATTCCCTTTTCAAATTTGTAAAGGACCATTGACAAATGACTGCTAATGAATCTAATAATGATTTCATAACTACTTTGGATGATTTCATGTGTGAAGGATGATTCATGGACTGACACCATGATCGTCGATTGACACTATAATCATGAAAATTTAACCCCAAGTTGATGGATGTGACAACTAGACTGAAAATTCCGAAACCCCGATTTCGTAGCGCTAGTAGTGTTATTTCGGGATTTTGCGCTACAAAAAGACCAGCGTTTTCGTAGCGCAGAAGAAATTTTTTACACTGAGCACACTACGAAAACATGGTTTCCTGGCTTATTCGAAACTTTTTGAAAAAAAAATTAAAATATGGGATTCAAAACATAGCATGAGACTACCAAAGCGTAAACAAAGTTTATGAACTTGGTTTGGTGATAAAATGAGATTCTAAAACTATGACTTAGACCCTATAAAACATAAAAATTACTCAAACCCTATCTAATACCATGACTTAAGAACAAGTATGAATTGAATGAATTTAGAGAATTTTAATAGTGATAAAAAGAGGTGTTTCATATTAAGAACCAAATAGTTCCCATAACAGTTGAGGATGTGTATTTTCTCACAGGTTTGTCAAGGAGAGGTTTTCCCATTTCACTCTCAGGGTCTACCGTTGGAGGAGAGATAGTGAGGGATTATGTTTTGTAGTATTGCTATCTAGGGGCAGAACCCAACAAAGATGGAAAAATAAACATCTAGGATGTCATAGATTTGCCTTTGAGAACTATCCTTTTCACGATCGCTAAGCTTGCTGGCACCATTACACTACATGTAGCAAATATATCGTATATGCATTATGCGCTAGAGTGTATGGAGCCAACAGTCTTCAATTGGCCTGAAGTTGTTCTACCTCAAATAAAGGAACAAATGAATAAAGCAAAGGGAGGAAGGAAGAAGAATTTCAGTTATGGTTGTATCCTTATATCCTTCGCCTTGAAACAGATTCCACTGATGCAGCCACAACATGTGACACTGGATATAGCTAGTCATAGATATCCTCGGATGCAGAGATGGGTAGAACTCATGGGTTGGCATGCTGACCAATCGACTATTGTGCTCTCTATTGCATTCTTTTCCTGTCTCCGGTGACAGATCATCGCCATCGATGAGTACGCATACACGGGCGTTAATTTCCAAGGAGATCCAGATTTAGCATTACTAGAAGGCGCTCAGTCGGGTGCAATAAGAATGTTTTGACCACGTTTCTTGATTTTCCTAAGGTTTATACAATGTTTTTTGTATTTTTTATTTCTTCTCGACGCTAAACTAAACGTTTGATGTAATGCAGATGTTGGTCATGTTCAACCATTAGTGGAATCGAAGCGCGAAGAAGATGTGCCAGCAGAGAGGGCTGTCAAGAGAGAAGTACTTTAGGATCTTGCTATGGCTGAGACTCTGACTGAGGTTCAACAACACATAGAAGGCTTGACCTTTGAGAATCTAGATTTCCGGATCAAAGAGCTTCCTATGCGACTGCAGCGACACACTATTGGGGTTCCTAACCGTTGGATGCAGTTACTTCGTAGGATAGATAGATCTATAGCATGTTACCATGAGCACCACTAGTTTACTTATGAAATTTTTCATACATTTTGACTTCAAATGACCAATGTGTCTTGGGCATAAATTTTGTAAAAACCTATACCTATCTATTTTTATTATTTTAGAGTTTTTCCTATGTTTATTGTGCAATCCTATTCAATGATGTGAATTTTTTCCTTACATATGTTGCAAATGTTTTTCTAAAACTTGATTAGCTAATGAATCAGTCAATGTGTTCAAATTTCTGGAAATGTGTTGATATTGAATAAAATCAAAATGTCTTTCCAAAAGTCGAACTCTTAGGAACAATCTAAGAAGTGTTGGATTTCTAACAGTATAAACACTAGTTAGTTGTAATGCCATAAGTTGTGAGTCTAACCTTATGATTATGCAGTTAATACCAAATGAAATGGCATCAGAGAGAATTTTGATCAACGCGCTATACTAAGTGATATTGTTGGTCGATCTACCAATACAAATTCCTTGAAAACTCACTAACTCACCGTTTGCAGCGAAAATGGCCCACGCTGCAAAGGATAGATTTTGCGTACTATGACTAGCACCATCAGCATATCCAACAAATGGTTCTGAAGATTCAGACATCTGTGATGAAATTTAAATCGAATTAATAACATCAAGAAAAATCTAAAAACAAATTAAGATAGTGAATGTAAATCAACAACATATATACAATATAATACAAAAAATTTCTACACTCATGATTACGCATAATAACGTTTCAAATACAACCCATTTCTAGGCTACGCCGATGGAATTCCATCATAATCAACTAACTCATAGGCACCCTTAGAAAGAAATCTTTTAACAATATAGGGGCCATGCCATAATGGCTCAAATTTTCTTATACCTATTACATCAGCTTCTTGATCATAAAGAAGGACCAAGTCGCCCTCTGAGAAGATGTGAGGATGGAAATTTTTGTCGTATTGCGCCTTTATACATTTCTTATGTGCTTCGTTGGCCAATTGGGCTTCATGACGTGTTTCATCAAGATGGATGAGGTTAAGGAGACACGCTTCTTTTGAGGTGTCAGGTAACAAGTCTATTGCGAGTTTTAACAATGATATTTCCCATTGGATTGGTCAGATAGCTTCTAGACCATACAGTAATTGAAAAGGATTAAATCCAGTCATGTTTCTCACCAAGGTTTGATACGCCCACAAAGCGAAGTACAGGATCAAATTCCAGTTCCTTTTATAAACTCCTATCATTCGTTGAAGCATTCATTTAATAATTTTTTTAATAGCCTCAACTTGTCCATTTTCTTGTGGATAATAAGGAGTAGAATTATCATGTGAAAATCCTAACTTGTCAGTCAATTCAGACATCATGTGGTTGCGAAAATTCTTCCCATGATCTATAACTATAGCCTGTGGGACCCCAAACCATGCAATAACATGGTTAAAGAAAAACAATGCAACTTTTTGTCTTGTGTTGTTGAATATAGGCATCACTTCGACCCATTTGGTAAAATAGTTGACTGCGACAATAATATAACCATGCCCCCCAGACGAACGAGGGTTACAGGTCATGAATTCAATACCCCATTTGGTAAATGGTCCAGTAGAGACAACAGGATGCATTGGCACTAGTGTTTTGTGGATATTATGATAAAAAATTTGGCACGCATGACAACTTCTGACCACGAGGATGCAGTCTCGAAAAATAGTAGGCCAAAAGTAACCAGTGCAGAGTATCTTCTACACGGTAGCATATCCAGATAAATGCCCACCAAATCCCCATTATGACAATCATTTAACACTTTTTCGGCCTCCTCATGAGTGAGGCACCTCCTTAAAATGGTATCGACACCATGAAGATAAAGTGTATCGCTAACGATCAGATAATCTTTGGCTTGGTATCGAATATGTCGTTGATCAGAGGGAGAGGTATTAGGTCAAAAAATTTAGGTTTGGAGATAAATGATGAAATCCACATACCAAGGATCAGATGATCCGATCAGAAATAGAGACTCATCAGGAATTTATGGTTCCGACGTAGTTGCAGTATTATCAGAGGGAAGGTCACAGAGAAGCTCAACCAAAACTAAAGACTTCTTTGACTTGGATTTGATAAATTCCAAATCAAATTCCTGCAAAATGAAAATCCATTTTGAATATTTACCCCCCATAAATTGACGTGATAAGATATAAGTCATGGGGTTGCAATTTGAAACTATTTTTTTTTTTCTGAGCAGGATATAATGGCGAAATCTTTGGACAGCTTGAACAGCTACCAAGGAAAGCTTTTCAATGTATGAGTGCTTAGCTTCTGTACCTTTGAGATTACGACTCAAATAATAGATCGAATTTTCAATTCCATCTTCTACTTGGACCAATACCATAGCAATGGTCATTTCGGCCGCGATGATATATAGGAAATAATCATTTTGATAATTAGGAGGATACATTAATGATGCTCGGACAAGAGTGTCCTTGACAGCATCAAAAGAATCTTGCGCAACTTGGTCCCAATGGAAGGGAACCCCCTTTTTCAAGAGTCGAGTAAATCCTTTAGCCATTTCAGCGTAATTTGGAATGAACCTCCTTAGGAAGTTAGCCTTTCCTTGAAGTTTATGTATCTGAAGTAGATTTGATGGCACAGGAAAATCAAGAATGGCCTAAACCTTCAATGGGTTGATTTGAATTCCTTCTTTTGAAACTACGAATCCAAGCAAATGACTAGAACAAAAACAAAACACACATTTATGTGGATTGAGGCGGATTTTGTAGTGTCGACAGCGTAATAAAATGGCTCTCAAATTGTAATGTTCCAAATCTGGAATATTCTACAACAATGAGAATATCTTAAGATATTCTAAAGTTGGAGCTGTAGCAATATGCAAACACAATAACGGAGTAGCAGCAACACTTAGCTCATATAAATGTCAGAGAAAATCATAGCCATCTCATTAAATAATATTAGCAACAAATGAATACAAGATCTTGAGGAAAAAGGTCACTCAAGATAGGAAATGCTTAGCCTCAAGAAGAAACAAGTACAAGCTACATGATAAAACACTGCTACACAATGCATACCAAGCTATTACAACTCAGTTTTATAGAGCAACTGCATACTACATATGTCAAATACATATATATATCAATATAGGGCCCAATACAACATTGCGAGAGATGATCTCAACTCCCAAAGACTACCTCCTATCAATCCTGAAAGGATTGGCCATAAAATGAAAAATCTGCAAAATGCCAGAGTTGCTGGGTAGCAGTAGCAACTCAGAAATAGAACTGGATGGAGAGGTTGTAGATGATGCCCAAACTGAGTATGCCTCCTCCAATGGATCTTTAGAGTGAAAGGATGGTCCTTTTACCAAATATCTTGTCCTCCAACAATCTGCAATAGCCCCACTGCAAATGCTCCACTCAAAATAACGCAGTCACTGGATGGAACTGCACTGTAGGGCTAGGGAATGAGTTGGCCTTGATGCTAGAGTCTACAATAAGCTCCAGAATGCCTCCAATCTGATCTCACAAAGAGAAGAGAGACTCCTCCTCTGAAAAATAGCTGATGGAGGTGGTGTAGTGAACCCTCACTGCAACACCCAGCAACACAGTATTATTCTGCTGCATAAATAACGGTGTCTTGCTGGAGGATGCTTGGCTTCAAGCCTAGATGTGAGGAAAATCAGTGTAATCCCTCAAGATGCCTCTCAAGAAGGAGAAGGAATCCTAAACAGTAATTCCCCTGGCAACTCTTTCTAAACAGCAAAGAATGCACAATTGTCTGAATAGACAATGAGATGAATAATACAAGCATGAGAAACAATGGTTGCCTTGCCCTCCTTTTAAACAAGTGAAAGCCCTTCTCCATGGGTCCCACTCCTTTCAGGGTTTCCTCCACCAAGTAACCCTCCTCCCATTCATACTGCGCTGCTTCTCTAAGTAAGCCACTCCTCCTATGGCAGCGCTGTTGACTTGGTCAAACCTGACCTTGTCCACTTGCAAATAACCCTGTTCACACATGAGGGTGTGCAAACCAGCTCCAAAGATGATCCCCTTTCATAATATGAGGTATTTTATTGAGAATTTCATTATTCATGGGTCTCCTTACCCATTTATTCTCCTCCTAGGTGAAATTAGAAAAAATTAATGTTCCAATTATCTGCATGAAAATTTTGGAACATTACAGTCCTCCCCTCTCAAAGATTGCTTCTCCTCAAGCAAGTGCAAGGATAGAATAAATTTTTTTTTCCTCTCCCAGTAGCATCCCTGTATGATGATCTCCTACGAGTGAGGTGATACTATCTCATCAATCAAGTCTCCACAATGCTCTTCCTTAGCATGTAAGTTAGTTATCTAGCTATCATCATGTAAAAGTGAAATACTCAAGAGGATGACAAGGTGATGTCTAGAGGTCCCTTTGAAGAATGGAATATGAAATAAAATGGGAACTATCTTTCCCATATGGATCCTCCATCTCCAAGCTATGAGCCATGCAAAATGAGTCACCTTCCAACTAGGCAAATCTTGAAAGTTGTCATCCACCTTTGGCTTCGACAAGGTTGGTGAGATGAAAATCTGCACATGGTAAGCAATGTAGCCTACCCCACGCTATCCATCTCTCCACTTATTATAAGTGTAGAGTGTTGGCTGTCTATGGGCTGCAATAAGTTTTCCCTCAAGGGGTAAAATGAGGACTAGACCTCCAAATATCTCTTCCCCAACGCTGCAAATCAAGCTGGCCCAAGTATCTCCATACATGATGAGTTGGAAGTCATCATCATATGGTATCTCCTCCATCATATGGCTCACCTCATAAAGAGACAAGTGTGCTATCAAGGTGACCATATCATGTTCCATGTTCCCCTCAGAACATGTAGTGAAAAATGTGAGGGGAATTCCTCCTCAAAGGACACATCCATCCCATGTGTCCTTCTCCCAAGCATGATCCTCACAAAGATAGAAACAATAGAGCCATAGGGAGAAAATATGAGAATCATACTTGCTACCATATGCAACAATTGAGAAGGACAATGGTCCCTCAAGTGAAACCAGCACAACTTGACCCTCAACTACAATAAAGACTGATAAAATGAGTGGCTTCTCAACCACTTCCTTACTGCTCCAATCTCCTCATAAGTATGGAGGAAGTGAATGATGTAAGGTGTACAATGATCATGCCCTCCATAATAAGCCTCTTCCCAAAGTCCCCCTAGGGAATGGCCATAAATCATGCATATGGCCTCAACTAGACCATGAAGCTCAAAACAAAGAGTGCTCCTCCTTGGAGCAACATCCTACACATATATGGTTAAGGGACATACATCATATAAATAATCATGAGAATAATAATCACCCTTACCATATGTATTGCTCTTACAAGTGGAGTGGCTCACAAGTGAGTCTCGTCTTATCTCCAAAGGGAAA
This sequence comes from Pinus albicaulis, assembly GCA_034641835.2. NCBI lineage: Eukaryota > Viridiplantae > Streptophyta > Pinopsida > Pinales > Pinaceae > Pinus > Pinus albicaulis. Next base: position 1,743,444,637 of record CM076575.1, read on the forward strand.
AGAGTTGAATGTGAAAAGTCCTCCATCTTCTCATGATCCATGGAATTCCTCTTCAGGCTCTTCAAGTGGTTCCTCCCACAAGAAGGAAAGAAATGTAATGTGGCAATCATGGTTGGCGCATGGTTCCTCCTGAAATGTACAACATGTATAGTAGGGAGAATCATGCTCCCAATGGGCATCCTCTGTCTCAAGCCCACTCTCCAATAAAATCACCCCATGAACATAAAAATATCAACAATACATGGAAGAAAAATACAAAGAAAACAAGTTGTCAAATGACAACCGGAAAGTGGATCAAGGTCCCACACAAGGAACCAACGCAGTGCATTCCGTGTTTGCATCAAATCAAATAAAAACAAGTGCTTCCCCAGCCACTTGTTTATTTCCACAATCATTCTACAAGATGTAAACATGAGATTACAAAAGGGTGTCAATGGTGCACACCAAAAATCATGTGGCTTTCCCCACAAACCACCAATGAGATAGCCAATATCAATGCTACAAATAGCTTCAAGTACATCACTATCCAATATGCAAGAAGGAATAATCCTCCTTGGTACAATATGTTGCGCATAAAAATGAAAGAAGTATAAGACATAAGGTGAAATTGTACATTCTCCATTATGTACTTGAAGACTTGAGCTGAAATGGCTCAACTGGAAATGCCCCCTTACTCCCAATGAGTATGAAGGTGGTTGTGACATCCTCTCCATCATCATCTAGGCTTTGCATCTCTCTGCATGCTGAAATATGTCTTGCTGAATGCCCTCCCAAATGAACTCCTCTACCAAGGCAAGATATGCATCACAATGCATGGAAAAGAAGTCCTCATATGCTGCATGCAGCAACTTCTCCTTGAGACTAGAATCTCTAGTGAAGAAGACTATTCCATGTGAATATATGACCATATCATCCACCATATACTCATCATCTCTATCTGGGTCATCGAGAATCATGCATGCACCAAGATCCTTGGATTACTCTACTAAGAGCTAAGATCTCCAATAAGGATCAATCCTTCTAAGAGACAACGCTGGTGATCTGGTAGATGAAGCACTCCTCCTGCTACTGTCTACTACTCTGACATCCCCCATGAAAAATTTCTCCTCAAAACTCTTCACCTCTCCAAAATCCAAGAGCGGTGAATCCAAAGACAAAATTTCTCTCATCAATGATAGATCCGATGGCCTCCCTGGTGGAATGCCTCTATGAAGTGAGACATCAATGTCAAGAGTGGACTATACATATGGTTGGGAAACCTTGCCCTTGCTCTCACAGTGCAATACATTCTACCTCCTCTTTGCACTAGCTTTCTAAAATAGAGAAGGGTGTGTGCCTCTCATCACATGATGCTGCTCTTCCTCCCTTCCTCCTCCCTTCAGCTGCAATGCTGCACAATCATGCTGATTATTGACAGTACTTGGACCTCCATGTATGAGATCCTGGGGAATTCCATGAAAAGATGCAAGAACCCATCTGGTTGAATCAAGAGCTCCTCCTTCCTCTGCATGAGGTACTAGATCAACTCTAGAAATGACAGTGTTGTTTCCCTGAGACTCCTCAACAAGATTGGGCAACCCTCCAATAATTGGATCCTCTTTTGGAAAAGGGATCTCTATGCCTCCTTGTGCCAAAATGAAAGATGAAGGTCTTGCCTCCAATAAATTATTATTCAAGAAATTAGCCTCATTTATGGTCCTCTGAAGTTTTTTTGAGTCTTTGGTTTCCTCCATCACATGCAAGGGTTTTGTTTGTTTGAATGTGTTTGTTTCCTCCACATGTGTTTCAGAATTCCTCCTACCAAATATCTTCATCAAAGTTCTAATGAACATTTCATAGGAAGAGTTATTTACATTTTTCAAAGTAAATGACTCAAGTAACCACCATGCATAGACCTTACCTCCCAAGTGCAGCACTACTACTCTGATGGCTTCATCTTCAGAAATTTGATGCTGCTACAAAAAGGTGTCTAACTCTCCTATCTAAGCCCTAGCTGAACAAGCAGGGGAACCATCAAAGATAGATAGAAGAAATATATCCTCATCATGCTGCTTATTCCTCCTCACCATGATCTTACAGAACTTTGGAAAATTAATATGATCTCTAAACTTCTGAGTTTGAGATTCATACTCATGCAAGAAACCTCTAAAAGTTCCTTTCTTCGGCATTCCTTCTTCTTCTTCTCCTCTCATGGAAAAATTGGCCATGTGACTGCATTGTACCTCACAGGGTGTGGTTGCATGCTCACACTCCCTATAAGAAAATATGGAGTTTGAATCATTTTAAAACCCTCTTGGAGATCCTATACACATCTCCCTTCTTATCTTAAATTCTTCATGAATGCTCTGTACAGATTTTGGAAGAAGCTTGGTAAGCTTATCTTCCTTTTTCTCTCCACATAATGGAGTCTTCATATTCTCTCTCCTTGATAGCATGATTTCTAAGATCCACCATCTGAGCCAGAGATCATGCTTTGATACCACTTTAATGTTCCAAATCTGGAATATGCTACAACAATAAGAATATCTTAAGATATTCTAAAGTTGGAGCTGTAGCAATATGAAAACACAATAACGGAGCAGCAGCAACACTTAGCTCATATAAATTTTAGATAAAATCATATCCATCTCATTAAATAATAGAAACAACAAATGAATACAAGATCTTGAGGAAAAATGTCACTCAAGATAGGCAATGCTCAGCCTCAAGAAACAAGTACAAGATACATGATAAAACACTGCTACACAATGCATACCAAGCTATTAAAACTCAGTTTTATAGAGAAAATGCATGCCACATATGTCAAATACATATATATATCAATATAGGGCCCAATACAACATTGGGAGAGATGATCTCAACTCCCAAAGACTACCTCCTATCAATCCTGAAAGGATTGGCCATAAAATGAAAAATCTGCAAAATTCTGGAGTTGCAGGGTAGCAGTAGAAACTCAGAAATAGAACTGGATGGAGAGGTTGTAGATGATGCCCAAACTGAATATGCCTCCTCCAATCGATCTTTAGAGTGAAAGGCTGGTCCTTTTACCAAATATCTTGTCCTCCAACAATATGCAAGAGCCCCACTGCAAATGCTCCACTCAAAATAACGTAGTCACTGGATGGAACCATGTTGTAGGGCTAGGGAATGAGTTGGCCTTGATGCTAGAGTCTACAATAAGCTCCGGAATTCCTCCAATATGATCTCACAAAGAGAAGAGAGACTCCTCCTCTGAAAAATAGCTGATGGAGGTGGTGTAGTGAACCTTCACTGCAACACCCAGCAACACAGTATTATTCTGCTGCAGAAATAAAGCTATCTTGATGGAGGATGCTTGGAATCAAGCCTATATGTGAGGAAAATCAATGAAATCCCTCAAAATACCTCTCAAGAAGGAGAAGGAATCCTAAACATGAATTCCCCCAGCAACTCTTGCTAAACAACAAATAATGCACAATTTTCTAAATAGATAATGAGATGAATAATACAAGCATGAGAAAAAATGGTTGCCTTGCCCTCCTTTTGAACAAGTGAAAGCCCTTATCCATGGGTCCCACTCCTTTTAGGGTTTCCTCCACAAAATAACCCTCCTCCCATTCATACTGCGCTGCTTCTCTAAGTAAGCCACTCCTCCTATGGCAACGTTGTTGACTTGGTCAAACCTGACCTTGTCCACTTGCAAATAACCATGTTCACACATGAGGGTGTGCAAACTAGTTCCAAAGATGATCCCCTTTCATACTATGAGGGATTTTATTGATAATTTCATTATGCATGGGTATATTTACCCATTTATTCTCCTTCTAAGTGAAATTAAAGCAAAAATTAATGTTCCAGTTATCTGCATGAAAAAATTGAAACATTACATAAATGCATCAGGTGATCAGTTTGATTTCGTGAATGCACTGGTAAATAATATAGATATGGTTGAAAAATGTGATTGATGTCATTGAAAGAATAATACATTACTCTCTGAAAGGTTTCCCCAACATTCTTTAAAACAAACAGAAGTTTCCTATAAGAGAATGTGCCCCATGGATAGATAAATGTTGTCTTTTGTTGATCATCTGGGCGGATATTGATTTGATTGTAGCCGGAAAATCCATCCATGAACAAAATTATTTCACATCCAGCACAATCGTCAATAATCTAGTCAATAAATGGAGTAGGATAGTTGTCTTTTGGAAAAGCATGATTAACATCTCGATAATCGATGCACACTCTAATGGTTCCGTGTTTTTTCATAACAAAAATGATATTGGAAACCCACTTAGTTAGCGGAACAGGGTAAATGAAACCAACACGCAAATGTTTTTCAACTTCTACTTTGATGGCAGTGGCTTTCTTTGGATGAACAAGATGAAGTCATTGACGCACTGTTTTGACATCAGGATACATATTAATAGTGTGTTCAATTATACTAGTATCTATGCCTAGCATTTCCTCGTAAGACCAAGAAAATACGTCATGAAACTCACGAAAGAGAGAGCGATATGATTCAAGTTCTGATGGAGAACAAGATATACCGACATGAATATTCTCTACAATGCCAATTTTGGTCATAATATCGATAGAAATGGCTTTCACAGATTGCGCTCGGAATCGATTGTATTTATGGGAAAAGAATTCAAAAAGAAATTTTTGATGGATGGGTTATATAGTTCACTAAGATTATTTCCTTCATAATTAGGAAGATGGGAACGATGATGATAATCTTCCCATGGTTCTCCCTCTAACATCATGGCTTCCAAAATATTCTCATCTGTCAAGAACATTGAGGAAAATGGATTAGATGGAGTACCAGAATCTAAGGAACGATCAACCCAAACACTCGACAACGGTGATTTCGGATTTTCTGCCCAAGGCAGATAGATTGATTGCTATGCCAGCTCAATAGGGTTAGGCGGCAGAAACTCATCCAACATAGAAATATCAGAATCACCTGTACTCTCCCTTAATCCAGATAGAGTGGAAGAGATCATGTAGCAGGCCTCTATACTTGCAATTTTTTCCGACGTCACGAGCGGATGTAATGCAAAGGTTCCCATAAGAGTGGAATTATTTAAGAGTCCTACACCAATGTTATGAAGTTCTAGTTGGGGTATGTGAATGAACGGAACACTTCCAGTTACCTGCGAAGCAAAGGCAAAGAAGGATAGTTGATTAATGACTGTGATTTTACCTTTGTGTGGAAAGGCAATCATTCTAAAATATGTAAAAAAAATCAAGGGGTCCGTCAACAACCTCAACATCAATATTCATTGTTTCCCCCCCTAGTTCAACATGCATATTATTAATAATACCACAAGTTTTATATGTATGTCCATCAAATTCCTTCAATGTCGTTGATGACTGTGATAAGCGCGGCAATCCAAGTGACTTCCAACAATTTAGAGACATAATGCATGTAGATGCTCCCTCATCAATAATAGTGCGATGAACAAGGTGATTGACAACATTTACTTGTATGGAGAATGCCAATTCTGCTAGTAGTTGCGGCACATAGCCTGTATGATTAAAGATGACAAGATTAGAATCAGTCAGATCAATTACACCAATAGATGACAATAAAGCATGTTTTTGGGAGGGACAATTTTGTAATACCTCAAGAGAAGACATAGCTGAAGGGGATTGAGCCAAATCTTCAACTATATTATAATTTTGTGCAGCTCTTGCTCGAGGATTATATGTTGATTTATGAATTACTCCCTTTGGTGGCTTTATTGTCAATTCAGGAATAACAGTAGGTGGTACTGACTCTGTAGATGGATTCATTGTTGAGGTAGTAGGTTGATCAGTGGCCTGACTACCATAATATTTATTTCGCGTCGACACCAAAATATCCATTGAAGGTTTTGTGATGGATAACATTAACACTTGGGAACTAGGAGCTGGATCCGTAGCAACCATATTGGTGTCTGAATTTGGAAATGGGTCTCTCAACACAGATAACACACGAGAAGTCTTGATGATTTTTGAGACTTCAGCGTCGTGAGGACAATCCTTAACAAAGTGTTCCTCATTACATATTATGCATGGATAACGAGGTTTCCGAGGTCCAAACAGTTGATCAGATGATCTTTCCTGCGGGTTAGAAGTTTGATTTTTCTTTGATTTCCCCTTTTTCTTACTTCCTAGTTGCTTGTCACCTTTGCCTTTGTCAAATGACACAACATTAATTTCAGAAGTAGGAGCAGGATCAGATGCAGTAGTGTGGTGTGTGCTTGCAATGCCTATCAAGCCATCTCTGGCATGAGAGTCATTCAATTGAGGAGGAACATTGAAATTAGATCTTGACGCGTTAGGAATTTTTTCATAGAGCATGCCAGACTGAGTATAAATCAAGTCTAAATATTGGGCATGAGCGATAAATTTATCTTTTGTGACGACGCCATCCTTAGCCACATCCTCAGTTATAGATGGTAACAGGGACTTAATGAACCATTCAGCAAGGAGCTGATCCAAAACAAATTTATTAACCATTCATCGATGACGACACCACTCACGAATATGATCAGAAATGTGAGTTGAATTAGTCTGTTTGAAATTGGTCAAGAGTTCCATTCCAGTTTCATATCTGATGGGTAACTGGAATTGAGTCAAAAAGACAATAGCTAGGGTTGTGAAATTATCAAAAGAAGCTCTAGGTAATTCAATGTACCATTTTTCAGCCGGACCTATGAGCGTACGCTGGAAAAGACGTAGTCGAACATAATTATCATTCAGGGAGTTTGATGAACACCATAAATGATAAGTCATAACATGAGTTAACGGATATTCTCCAGGGTTTCCATTGAACTTAGGAATATCCAAGGGTAATTTTTGAGGTATTATCGACCACCAAGTAGCATAGTTGATTGGATCAATGGTTAACTGATTTAAATCTGGTAACACTAAAGTTGCAACAAAGGGAAACTATCGATTAAGGTCAGGTTGAGCATAGCCAGGATAAGATAGACTTGCTTTAGCAACAGGCCTTTGAGCACCAGCATAAGGATCTGTTGCTGGTAACCCAGATAGGGGTTGTTTTTCATAGCAAACGCTTGAGGATTCTTTTGACCAAAACCTGGATATGATACTTGTTGAAAAGAAGTTTGAGGAATTTGTGCCTGAGGTTGCCAAGGGGTCTTTCCACCAATGTTATAACCCAAATTAGGATAACTTGGATTTGGTTGATATGTAAAACCAGGTTGTAGTTATGACATCCCATAAAATGGTAGACCAACTTGTGTATAAATGATTCCTGATACAGGTTGTTGTAAATTAATCAAAGGATATGGAGTCTGTGGACACAACATTTGATGGTATTGAGTTGAAGCACCCGCTTGATAAGGTTGATGTACAAAATTTTGATTTTGTAATAGGGTTAAAGATGTATTAACAAGTGGTAATGAAGTGGTTGTAACAGGTTGAACCAGTTGATACGATTGTACAACCGTTTGTGGTTGGATAGGCAGAGTGGGCTGCCATTGACAAAAATCCATTTCAACATTATATTGACCAAAAAGTGACGGAGTATTGTCATATTGGGTGACCAAGGGTTTCCCCCCAGCATGAGGAGGATAATAAGATGGAAAATATTTCTCTCCAAATGTTGGGAGTCCAGTTGATATGGTACTTGAAGGAATAGACCTAGAATGACTGACTTGATATCGCCCTGATGATGTGTATAATGAATCAAACCTTTCATTACTTATGATAGGATTACTAGTTAAAATACTAGATGATGACATTGGTAAAGTCCATGGATTTGAAGATGCACCAGAGAAAATTCCAAATAATGATTTGTAACCTGATGGGACCATAGGGCCACCATGAAAATATGACTCTGGTGAAGTTGTGAACATCGACGGGGTAGCTAGGATGGGAGTTGACATAATTGGAACATATGGCCCAACCGAAGATTTTGTTTCAGGCATGGTTACTTAACCAAATGTATACCCTTTTGAATCGAAAATAATTTGAAAAGAAGGAAGATCAACAAAAGCAGATGGTGTTGATTGAGAAACTGACTCGTATAGGTAAAGGTCCTCCACAAAATGGGTTGGAGTTAAAGGTGTATCGTATGGTGGGATTTCTTCAATCGTAAGTAAACCAGGTGGAATTATTTCACTTTCAGGCCCAAAGTATATTTCAGGCAGTTGATTGTGTGATATGGGAGATTCAACAGCTACAGAACTTTGTGGGATTACCAAGGTTGAACAATGTTAGGTCCATGAGGTATGGTCTCACTGATTGGATGGATCATGGCCACGGGTAGCTGTGAAGACTCCATTTCGACAACAGTAGACAAACCGGGATGTGTAGAAACAACTTGAGCTAACTTTGGTTTATGGAAAAATGATGTTTCACCAGAGGTACGAATTGTACTTGATTCATTAGATCAAGATCGCCTTCGCCTACCAGAAGTAACTTCTAGTGGTAAAGGTGGTTTTAAAGCTAATCTATGCAAACAACAGGGGAAAGGGTTTTTTTCTTCTACGATTACTGATTTATTTTAACTAAAAACAAATAAACAAAAATAAAAGGGTAATGCTAGGGAAAAGGTTTTACCAAGAAAATGTAAACTGCAGAATACCTCCTAGCGAACCAAGAAGTATGGGCAGGCAATCTCCCTGAATGTTGTGTTCGGTGTATCACAATTTACAAGGCGGTCAACTTGGTTCACTATGGATGGATAGCACCTAAAATTTGTCCTCCCAAATATACCCGAAGGTATGTGGAGGCCCAAGTCTTTATTAACACTGTCTGATGCGAAATCGCACAGTGAGAGCACCCCTTTATACTTATCGTACTGTAACACCACCTGATATACCCAAAATTACATGGACGAGTTACGATATACTTACGTATGTGGAGTGGGGTATCACAGTCGGAATGTATCGCAGACAAGTTAATGAAAGCTGCTATTTTTTTATGACTTTGGAACACGTCTCTAGCCTAGACCTTCTAAATGTTAATGTTATGGTTCCAATGCTTTGTTAGGTAAATTGAGATTAATTTTATGTTGATCTTTCTTAAAAAATTTCCTTTCAAAGGTTCATTGAAATAATGTATTGTAAAATTCCTAAAATGCAACTAAAAATGATAAGAAATCTCTCACTTTCAGTTTTTCAATGAAAATCCTAACTACTAGAGGGAAAGAGCAATCAATTTGTGAGAAAAAAAATCAATGAGCACAAACTAAATGCAGATTTCCTAATTGTTCCTTTTGCAAAACACACAAAAATCCTACATGCAAATGCAAGTTTTTATTTTTTAGTTCCTTTAATGTTATGAATGCAGAAAAGAAACTAAGTGCACTAAACCAACAAATCAAATGCCTTTTTCAATTCCTTTAATGTTATGAATGTAGAAAAGAAACCAAGTGCACTAAACCAAAAAATCAAATGCCTTTTTCTTTTTATAAATGAGGAATGCAAACACCAATTTCTCTTTTGAAGGAAAAATGAGGAATTTAACAACAATTTCTCCTATCAGGAAATGAAGAATTTATGACAATTTCCTATTTCTAAAGCAAATGAGCTTAATGCGAAAATAAAAATACTTTAAAATAAATCTGTCAATGATAAATAAAAAATGTTTTTAAAAATACATTTAACAATTTTTCTTTCAAAGGAGGAAGAAATATATAGATTCACTGGTCAATATGAGGTTCAAACTTTTCAAAACATAGCAACAAACACACTGAATCAATTTTCAAAGAAAAATTCAAGGGAATATGGATGGTTTCAAGAGTCAATGCAGTCTCTAAAGGGAGACAGTGCTCTGCAACGCAGGCTTGAAATGGAGACAGTGTTACGCAAAGCACAGTGTCCTGTCCAAGAGTGTGTTGGGCGCAGTGTATAAGCAAAAACACCGCTGTTTAACAAACTTCTTTTCCAAATTAAGATCTAAAAAAGTTTTATCTTTGTGAATAAAAACTAATGGGTGGATAAATAAAGAAAATCAGAGGCTAAATAACCTATATCTAAGAGAAATTCTCCCCAGGAGAGTCGCCAATTTGTTGGGCAGAATTGTGAATTACGGATAAAACACGCTTTCCTGGAGAGGTGACAGTCTAGAACAACAGATTAAAGACTATACGACCACCTTTCCTAACTCACAGCAGACACACAAAAAGGATTAGAGGCTTACTTGTAATCCAAGCGCTTCTAAATGGCTCCTTCTTTCACTTCCGTTGTAGCTTCAAATTCAAGCGGTTTGTGCCAAATGCTTCCTAAAAGAAAGACCACTAAAATAGCAGAAGATAGCAATAATGCAGATGTCTATTCAAGTTAGTTAGCTAAATTAGTAAATCATAAACCATATACATCAAATAAGATTTTACAATATGGAAAATCAAAGCCAATATAGATGCATATAGGGAAAAGTAAGTTGTATTCTTTATTGATGATAGAAGGAGAGGTTACAACCTAGTGATTGATTTGAAGTGACCCTTCCAGCAACATCCCTAGCCCCATCATAGTATAAGTCTCTCCAGCAGCTGTTACACAAATCTAACTCTCAATCGAAAATCCACCAGCATTTCTCTACTCAAATTATTCCTTCTCAAGCACTCAGATCTGTGCTCAATTTATAGAGGAGCTGAAGGTTGTTTTTCAATTGAAATGACTTTCCAATAATAGGCAAGACATGTTCCCAGTCTTGTAGATGTCAAATGGACACTTGGATTCGAAGCTTGACACATGTGAACTCTTTTAGAAGGCACTGACCAAGTGGAGATTTCATAACAATGAGAATTTTGCTCCCAATGTGAGCAACGCACCCATAGATGTCGGGAAGTGATTTGTAGAGAAGCGTTGCATGGGGCTACCTGCATATGCAACACACTTAGTCCCCTTAGAGGCAGCGTTGGTGAGCTCCCATATGGAATATAATAAACTTCAAACCTTGGAAACCTTTTCTTGATGAAAGTCATGCTTGATTTGTGTAGTTCTTTCCTTAGGGCATGTAGCAACTTGAAATGATAGGGAATGATAGACCCTTAGTCATTTGTCCTGGAGATGATGCCCAGTTAACCAGGTCATTGGGAATGATGCCCAAATTTACCTATAACACTTGGGTGTGGAAGGAATAAGTGCTTAAGACATTTTAAAAGTGTCACAGAAATAGTTATATTTTGTGCTCTTTGTTCTATCCCTTTGGAAATTAATTCATTAAAACCCTTAATAATCCAAAGTAATAAAATATTCCACAATGTCTTTAACTACTGATATCTAAATGAAAAGAAGAAATGCTGGGAAAATCAAAATAATATGTTGTAACACAAAATATATTACTTTAAGTCTCAGAATGAATTTGTGAAGAGAGAAAATTTGGAGTGAAGGAGCGCATATTAAGGTTATTTAACTCTTACTTACAGATGTAATTAAGAGACCAGCAACTACATTACTTCACTTCATTCAAATAAGAAAGAAAAAAATATGACACAGGAAAAATGAATCACCATCAACAGTTGCACGAAACTTGATGCTTCTTTCATTAATTCATTAGAAAATAAGTACAAAATTGTAGTCTTCCAGAGGTCCAAAACTCAGAACCCTCATCTTCATTTCTCTCTTCTTTAATACATTGAAAAACAGTTTGTAACTATAAAAAATTCTTGAAACTACCTAAAATACTTCTCTCCCCTATCAACTGCTTTCATTACATTCGAGGGTAATATTACAACCTCGTTCTAAAAAAAGAAAGAAAATACAATAATAGAAAGAAATATCATGATGTTTTGTGAATGTATTTAGCTGCTAATGCATTGCCCTTTGATGTTAATGTGGATCCTTTCACAGCTGATGTAGTCTTTTGAATATCATCTGCTATTGATGCATCTTTAGGAAGATTGGCCATCCATCTTCTACATTTCTTCCAAAGTTCAACATTTTTCCTTGGGGCATTAATGAGCTTATGATGTTCTAGTCTAAAACCAATGATTCTGGTGTAAGTAGGCTTGTCCAAAAATAATGTCTTGACCATCCGTAACAATTGAAAATATTTATGCAGGAAATTGATAATTGTTGCCCCCTTTAACACTGTAGTTTTCTCATGAGTATTGTCAAATTTCCTTTTTGCATCCACCAACTGAGTTTCATAGGTTTCCCAGGATAATAAGAGGTGCCAGCAAGATGGAAATCCAGCCCTGGTTCTTTTGTCAAATAAAGTGTTAAAATTCTCTATAGCTTTCTTGATCTCTGTCAACCTCTTTTCTACTTGTTAGCCACTTATGAAATTCTTGTCAAGCAAACAGGTGGCTAAATATTTTTCTAAGCCTTCAAGAAATAAATTTCCTCTGAAAACATATCATTCTTGAAGCCTCTGTGTTCCCTTTGCCTTAGAAAATATCTTCACTGTTGTTTCCATCCAAAAATCCTCACTGTCTGTGAAAAGATTTTCCTCAAAAAAGCCTCCATTTCCCCCTTGTATCCCTGCAAATTTCCCCATTTGAACCCTTTTTCCCATTTTCAAAGTTTTCCCCTTTAACCACCAAATTCCCTTCCTAAGTCTTCTAAATCATCCCATATCCCCTTTTAACCGTAAAAACACCCTTTGTTTGGCCTAAAAACCCATTTTCCCCTCTACCGAAAACCTCTGTTCAGCCTTAAAAACTCTATTTTTTTGGCTAAAAAACCCATTTTTTACATATAACAGGCTTAGCCCCCTTTTGGCCAGCCATTTAACCACTTCCCCTCCATAAAACCCAGCGCTAAGACCAAGCACTAAGGCATAAGGCGCTTATCGCAATCGGAAGGTTGGAGCGAAGCATGTTTCCTTTGTTAAATGAAAAGTTTCGATGTGATAGTGTTTTGTTCTATCTACCGCAGGCCAGATCATAGCCATTGATCTCCTTAGACGATCCAAAGGCTAGTGCTAATCATGTTTCTTTCCCATTGCATCAGAAGTTGGAGCGGAGCACTTTTTCCTTTGTAAACAAAAATTTTCCGATGCGATGGTGTTTTGATCTATTGGCCTTTGGTGCATTATCATCCATCAATCTGTAAATATTTTATGGCCCACGCAACTCCTATCGTGCCCTGCCTCATCCCTATGTAAACCCTTTGATGATAATCTCCGCCGTTGATTCGCATATGAATCCAACAGCCATCACAATATCGCATAGTCGCTCATTGGAACTTTTTATTGTGTCACTCTTTGTTCCCTCCGATTTCGATCCTCCGATGCAATCCTGATCGTTGAATCCACAAGAAGCAACAATCAATATTGGATCGCGCTCAGCTCTTTTTCCCTCCATTTTCTCTCCTCCGAAAAAATCTCCACCATCGATCTTCCGCTGATTCGACGGTCCAGATGCAATCACTCTTTCATCCCATCCGAGTTTTGGCCCCTGCCTCCTCCGTTTCCGATTAGATCCTAACCATCCAACCCTTTGGATCCAACGACCAAGATCACTCCCGAACACTAACTAACTCCTACGCCTTTGTTTCTCTTCTGCAGATCTTGACTGTCCATCGCACTGATCGGACGACTCACATTCAAACCACCCTTGAATTGGCCCCTATTTCCATCCATGCATCTTGCTTCATATCGTGCTTTATCCGCACCGCTCGATCAAATCCACCAGATCCGACGGTTAACAGCCCGTTTCGCATTTTTTCAGCACCCGCAAGTTAACGTCCCAAAAAATGCGAAAAGGGCAGTTTTGTGAAGGACACGTGTCGAGCAACAAGCTATATCGCGTTTTTTTGGGCCAAATTCAAAACCACTTCATATCAACACGAAAAAATTTGTTTTCTTCCATAAAACCACTTCCCCAATTCTATGCCTGAAATTCCATTAACAGATCCCGACCGTTGATCTGTTCAGATTAACAGCCCATAATGCATCTCACGTTCCATTCATATTTTTCATCGCGCATCCATTGAACTTCATCGGATCATCTCAACCATCGATCTCCTCCTGAGATATGATGGTCCATACTAAATCGCCCTCCACCCATGATCGGGCCTACCATCTAAAGTCCATTTCCTATGTTTTCCATGCATTTCCTTCGTATTACGTTCAAAGGTAGAATTTCCATGATTTACAGTAAAATCATTCCTTCCGCCCAAACATTAAAACTTTAATGTTTTACATTAAAGATATTTCATTTTCGCCCAACTTTCCAAATTCATTCCATTAATTAATCCCCACCATAGATCATTGCCTCTAGATCTAATCAAGCGGTCCACTGTAATTTCGCCACCAGACCTCCATCAGCTGCATTTTTCACCATTACATTGCATTTTTCACCATTTTTCCCTTGCGTCCATTGTTTTCATCCATTGTTTTGTTTCCATTCTCACAGCTTTCCACAGCATCCATCCTCCCCCATGCATGGATTTATTAACATATTTGTGTGTTTTGCAGGGTTACAAGCAGTAGAAACCGCCTTTTCTCACAGTCACTATTATAGTGACACAGAGCGCAGAAGAGGCCAATTTTAGAGCCTGGGATTACAGAAAAACACCTGGGAAGGTGTTTAGAATGAAATATTTCCATTAAAGAACCAACGTTTAACTTTGTAAAACCTCCAGCACCATTAAATCTTAAATTTCACAGACAGAGATAGTCAATGAAGCGGCAAAGAGTATCAGTAAAAGATCAGAGAGTTTAAGGCCTCTAATTGAAGATTTTAAGCTTTAATTAAATGTTTAAAAGGAAAATGTACCAGATTGAAGACCTTGGGAGTGACATAGAAGGCCTAATGAGGCCTAACACATAGAAAACAATATTATCAGTGTTTCACATCAGCAGAATGTTCTTTCCCATGAAAGGAAAAAGTACGCATAATGTTTTTATTCTATATCGTGTCCCTGAGAATATTTCTACTATGACAGAACATTCCTAATGCTATCAAAGCATTTTTTATGCAGTATGGCAGACCTCAAATTCATTTATCTGCCTGTTCTATTCACCAGAGTACTACAACCTAACGTACATCAAAGAACATACCTGGAGTTAACTCCAGCTTGTCGAAGACCACTCTTTCAGCTAAAGAGTATCAAAAATCAATGCATAGATATTAAGACAGAATGGGCCTCGAGCTATTTTTTCTACTGTATTTTAAGGTTCATTTATTATTTCATCTACCTCCTCTGCCTCTCCTTTAGATATAAAAACTCAAGGAAACTCATTGTAAAGGTTGTTGATCGGATATCTGTGAATTGTAAGTTGTTTCTCTTGAGATATAGTTCTCTATGTAAAGCTGTAATATAGGCTGAGGGAGATGTTTTCAGACTGAAATTTCAAGCTGTTGGAAAATGTTGTACATGACTGGTGTTGCTCTTTAATATGACAAGAACATTTCTTTGGATCTTGATTTAAAGCAACGGTGATGTTTTTTTGCCTTTGTCTCTATTTTCTTTTGTAGTTCATTACACTTCATTTCTCTGGTAAGCATCAGAAATCTGGCTTAGGATAGACCCCCACATGGTACCCTAATACTTCTTCTCTCCTTACCTTTGATGTATTCTACTAAATGTGTTATCTGAGTACTAATTCAGGATAATTTAACCAGTGTAGTAGTTAATATTTATTGCTAGCTGATGTATGAATTGATGAATCTGTTCTTAGATGTTATTGTTGGGTTTTAATTGAAAGAATTGGGATACTGGGAGTTTAGAACACTGATTCTGTCTCACTAGGGTCCTTTTCAATTAATTGAGCCTTTCTAAGTTCCCTTAAGTTGGATGCCGAAACATTGAAAGTTCAAAGCCTTTCTCTGATCTCAAGTTTTCACCTTTGTGTTTAAATCTTTAATGTTTCCTTTATCTGAAGAGTTAACCTTTTAGGAGTTGGATCATAGGTGATTAATGCCATGTGTTGGCAATATGATGCAGAGTGTTGTCCTTGATGGCAAACCACTGAATGAAGATGAAGACATGAGACAGTTGACATGTGTTGTCCTTAATGGCAAACCACCTGATGAAGTCTGTCTTGACCTAATGGACTTGGTAAATGATGTAAATCTGATATGAAATGATGTTTGTTAGCAATATGATGCTAAGTGTTGTCCTTGAATGGCAACCCACTTGATGAAGATGATGACAACTTACTTGATGAAGTTGTGCTTGATAGAATATGTCTTGATGAACTAAATTTGATGTATCTACAGTGAGTACAGAAGGCAATGAAGAAAGGAATTCAGCATGTGCTAAATCTATGGTGAAAAAGAGTATGTCTCAAGGCATACACAGATCTGTCTAGGAGAAGTCGCGTATGCATGCGGGAAACAACGTACCAAGTCGCGTATGGACAAAAGCGCTCATAAAGTGCAAAACCAGGGGTAACCACCATGGTATTGACCCATTGTATTGGGTAATGATTCGTCTAAATGACCCCGTCCAAGAATACCATCGAAAGTAATGTGGTTTTGGCTCATGGTATTGAAAAAGGGTAAACCTATATAAAGAGAAGAAATTCATTGTGCAAATCATGAGAGTGGGAGCAAGATGTCTGAGCTTGAATGAATACTTCTCTGTGAAGTATATCTGTATGGAAAGGGTAAAGGTTTGATGATAGATCTGAATCTATGATGCACCTATGAAGAAATGATGAAGCGATATATCTAGATCTGAAATGTATCTGTATTTGCTAGATCTATTTATGGAATGATTAGATCTAAGATAAGGCGAACATATGTTTGAAGTAAAGGGTTAAATCTGTGTGATGTATCTGTTCTGAAGAATTGCATTGACCTAAATGTCTGAAGAACCATACGCTATTTCGCCGAAGAGGAAGCGCGTATATACGCGGCTTCGCTGAAAAGAAAGTGTGTATGCACAGTGAAATTAGCTCTGTAATATGTACAGAAGTATACGCGGGTTTATATGGTGGAAGGAGCATATATACGCGGTATCAGTGAAAGCAAAGTGCATATGCAAAACTAGGGTTTGCTGAAGTATGAGTATGAAATGTCTGATCTGTTCTGCTGTGTTACTGCTATCTGTCTGGGTAATCTAAATTGACAATTATCTGTTGGTGATGTATGTTTGAGCGTAAAAATATGGAGTGGGTCCAGTCTAAAAATATGATGAAACGTGGCCTGCAAGTGGTGTCCTAAAGGAAGCTTTGGATCTAGTGTGAAAATTGATGAAACGTGGTCCATAGAGGTGCTGAGGGTTGTAGCCTTCAGTTAGGGGGTTGTAGCTCCCTTCCAGGAGAGGCTGGTAAACGAGATCAGGGGGTCGTAGCTCCCTTCCAGGAGAGGCCGGTAAACGAGTCAGGGGGTTGGAGCTCCCTTCCAGGAGAGGCTGGTAAACGAGCGCAGGTGGGTGCCTGCGTGCTGGTCAAGTCTGCGCCAGCACACATGTTGTAAGATGTTTTCTCTATAATAAAATATTGAAGGCTGAGCAACTGCAGCGGTGGTTTTCTCCCGACTTGGGTTTCCACCTAAAATCCCGGTGTTCATGTGTGATGCTTATGTGTGATGGTTTATTCTGTTCTTACTGCACATGTTTACTGTTTATTGAACATCTAATGAATGAATGATGGAATGATATAAGTGAAGAATTAATGGCATAATTAGATCTCTGTGTATACGCAAGTTTTATGAAGGATATCCGCGTGTATACGCTAGTTGGCTTCAGCAAAGTAGCGTATGGGTTTTAGAGCATGAAAAAGTAAAAAGTTTTAGTTTGCCCTAAATACTGATTCACCCCCCCCTCTCAGTATTTTTCCCAACAATTGGTATCAGAGGAGGTTCTTCTGCAAAAGCTTGATCGCTTGAAGGAGATCCGTCGCAATGGGAAGTCATGAAGGAGTAATGTCTATAAAGCCACCTCTATTCAATGGAAGCAATCTGATATTCTGGAAGGTACGAACAAAATCATATCTGCAAAGTCTTGGTGCAGATGTATGGGCAATCGTGGAAGAAGGTTATCAATACCCAGCAAGTATTCCTACCGATGCAGCAGAAAGGAAGAAGTATGAAATCAATGCCAAAGCAATGAATGTCTTGTTAGGAAGCATGTCTGAATCAGAATTTGCTAAAGTGATGCAGCTACATTCAGCAAAAGAAATATGGGACAAAATCATTCTAAGCTATGAAGGAGACACAAAGGTAAAAAGTGCAAAACTCCAAACGCTCAGAATTGAATATGAAAATTTAAGGATGCATAGTGATGAAAGTATTGCCAGCTTCTTTCTTCATTTAGATGATATTGTGAATCGAATGAGAAATTTGGGTGAAACCATAACCGATACTACTCTGGTGGAAAAAGTCTTAAGATCCTTGACTTCAACATTTGACTCTAAAGTTTCAGCTATTGAAGAAAGGCAAGATCTGAAAACTCTCACTATTGTTCAATTACATGGTATTCTGACTGCTTTTGAAATGAGACAAGGAGGTCCTTCCCAAATCAGAGAAGTTGCTTTTAAGGTATCTGCAAAAGGAAAAGAAAAGGAAGTTGTCAAAGAATCCAGCTATATATCTGAAGAAGAAGAAGCGAATTTTGTGAGAAAACTCCAACTAGGTATTGGAAGATTCAAAGGTAAGCTTCCCTTCAAATGTTTTGAGTGTGGAAAAGTTGGTCACTATGCTGCTAAATGTCCTTATAGAGAAAAAAATGGTAAAGGGAAACAATTTGAAAAGAGGAAGAGTTATTATGCAAATGAAGATGATGATGAAGTGTCCAGTGAAGATGAAGAAGATTCTGACCATGATCTGAAAGTACTCATGGAAAAGAAGCAAAAGAAGAAGGCTACTCGAAACAATAAGATATCTCAGAAAACTTGTATAGCAGAAATTGAAGAAGATGAATCAGATAGTGATTGGGGTCTTTGTAATACTCTTCTTTTTGCAAACAATAGTGAAGATAGTGAAAGTAAAGTTGTGTATCTAGAAGAAGCTATCAAGATCAAAGTTGAAGAACAACAAAAGGAAATTGATAAGAAAGATTCTATCTACAAAGAGATGATCTCTCAAATGAAAGAACAAATAGAAATGCTGAATGGACAGGTGGACAAGTATCAAAGGTTTCATACTTATGCATCCAATCGAATTAAAGAACTAGAAGCAGAAATCAACGATCTATATGTAGATTTCAAAAAATCAAGCAAGAAGAATGAAGGACTTGAAGCTGCAATCATCTCTCTGCAAGCAGATCTTGAAGCATCAAGTAAGAAGAATGAGGAACCTCTACAACCATTTGAAAAGGAAGGCATTGAAGTAGAAATCATCTCTCTCAAAGAAGATCTGGAAAAATCAAATAAGAAGAATGAAGAGCTGCAACAAACATGTGAAGAAAACGAAAATTGGTTGAAAGAAGAGATTCTAAATCTGAAGGATCAAGTAGAAGATGGAAGAAGGAAAGAAGAAAGTTTGACGAAGCAATGTCAAGCCTTGGAGGTTGAGGTAAACATTCTCAAAGGTAAATTAGAAGAAAAGGTTAAAATTTTGAGGTTTCAAGATAGTACTAACATCTTGGACAATATTCTGAGTAATCAAAGGTCTCCTGCTATCAAACTTGGTCTTGGTTTCCAAGAAACTGTTAAAGGAGAATCTAGCTCACAAGGAAGTGCTAAAAATTCAGAGGATGTCAATTCAAAACCTGAAGTGTTGAAAGAAACAAAAGGTCAACCAACAATGATGAATTCTCAAAGGAAATCAGTCAATAAAGTTGAATGCTTTCAATGTCATAATTATGGGCATGTTGCAGCAAATTGCAGGAGCAGATCATTTCAGCCTCAATCAAAAAGTTTCTACATAGAAAGGTACTCTGGTTTCTTCAAGGGATATTGTTTTTCATGTAACAAGTATGGACATAAAGCAGCTGATTGTAAAAGGAAGAAGATTAGAAATACTCATTATGATTCTTATGCTTATTTTTCTAGACATATGAGATGTTATTATTGTAACAAGTATGGACATGTAGAAAAGGAATGCAGGTTGAACAAATATGAGAAATTGGATAACTTCCAGCACACAAATAGAAAGATCAAACAAATCTGGAAAAAGATGGAGGACCGATCAGAAACGTAGGGAATATTGACCCTACTGCAGTCATCCGCTTCTGAAGCTTACTTCTCTGATTGACTGCAGGAATGATGTGGGATACATTATGAGATTTAGTAATGTATCATCACAGGGGGAGCAATGTATGATGTCTCTCATGATTGATTTGACTATTCTGGTTATATGTATTTCTGACAGAACATCTGATATGAAGAAGACAGGTACAGGATGTACAAGTTCATGGGGAAATGAAGGAATGTGAAAATTTTCTATGCTTCACTTTCCATACGCGGGTTCTATTAACCAAAGTCACGTATACACGTGATTTCCAGCAGACACAGTCGCGTATTCATTGATGATAAGAGAATTTATATGAGAGCTGAAGATCTGGAGCAGAGATTCAGGGGGAGCATCAGTCTGACTGATAATTATTGTACTATTTGCATTAATCTGGTTACACTCATGCTAATGAAATGATATATGGTTTCACTTGTTGAAGATTATGGATAAGTCCTGTTTGCTTTTTGATGAAGAGTATTCGTTGCTGAGATGAAAGTCTTATAATTCAGAGATAAGGACAGATCATGCAGAAATTGTTGATGATGACTTGCTGATAAAGGTATTCAAGTTGCACAAGTTAAGGAGGAGCACTGGTTCAGGGGGAGCAACTGGTTGAATGCTAATGATTGCATTGTTGGCACTATGACTGCGTATTATTTGGTTATTGTGATACTCATGCTTAAATGATGATGACTTGGTACATGGTTTATTATGATGAGATTTTGAGCCTTGTTTGCTGAAAAGTATCTTTTGTGCTCACACATGGATGAATTGGAAGTCTTATGATTCAGAGATAAGAATAGAACATGTAGAGTTACTATGGTTGAGATCTTTTCCATACATATGTTACTTCATGTTAAATCTTAAAAATCATGGGGATATTGGACCACATGGATGATTGACACATATTTGAAGATGTTGTTCTGGTATGATAATCTCTCTTGGAAAGATTGTATTGATGCTGCAAAGAATCTGAAGGCTTGGTTACTAATGTGTTTATGCTACAACCGTTGGATGACGCTTGAAGACACAACTACACTGTTCTATCTATCTGTAGTCCAGGGAAGCATTCAAATATCCTAGAAAGAAGCTGAACATTGTCTTTTTCTCACAAGAGGATCAGATCTGGTTAAAATATAGAAGATGGTATTAGATACGCGGGTTTCCTGAAACACAGTCGCGTATATACGTGAGTTCATGCACAGAAAACTGCGTATGTCTGATTGCTGACAATTTTCTGTTTGGAGTCAGTTTTCTTCAGCACAGCTGCAGTGTTGTTTGGTATCTCTGATACTGTTTGGTATCTCTAGTGGTGTTCCAGTTCTCATAATTCTATTTCTAATGTTTTGATAAAGATGCCTTGATGATTTGTTGGTAAAAGTGTTCAGGATGCACAAACTAAGGGGGAGCCTTAGTCATATGGAAAGGTTGCTTGGATGCACAGATTCAGGGGGAGCATTAGCGTTGCTGAGTATAATGCATGGTTGGCATTATGATGGTTCTGAAATATGTTCTCTTTCTTGAGGACTTTCTGGTGTTGATTATGAAAAGTCATATTTGTAACTTGGTGAAAAGGTCTTGTTGAGACCCATGATGTAAAAATTGTAATATTCAGTCATGTAAGGACTTGTCATTTTTGTAAACCCACTTGGTTGGGTAGCTGAGTCAAATTTTGTAAACCCACTTGGTTGGGTACTTGAGTCTTATATGTAAATCCACTTGGTTGGATATTTGATGTAAGTATGAGTCTTTGGTGATAGGAAGTTCATAGAGTCATGTACTTCATTGAAACATATGGATGAACTTTCAGCATGAACTCAGGGGGAGCTTGGTCACTTCAGTATATATCAGATCTGCAAAACGCTTCTTCCACATGAGGAGAAAAGGGGGAGAGTATGTTGGTTTTGATCCGCCCTTTGCCCTTGATGTCAAAGGGGGAGAGTGACATGGTGTTTGAATGAAGAGAAAGAATGGTGTCAAAATGGGGAATGTGACATGGTGTCATTGTATTCTTAATGTACCTATCTGTTGTGGTAACCAAACACCATCATGGTTGCCATCAAGTCCAAAGGGGGAGATTGTTGGCAATATGATGCAGAGTGTTGTCCTTGATGGCAACCCACTAAATAAAGATGAAGACATGAGACAGTTGACATGTGTTGTCCTTGATGGAAAACCACCTGATGAAGTCTGTCTTGACCTGATGGACTTGGTAAATGATGTAAATCTGATATGAAATGATGTTTGTTAGAAATATGATGCTAAGTGTCATCCTTGAATGGCAACCCACTTGATGAAGTTGTGCTTGATAGAATATGTCTTGATGAACTAAATCTGATGTATCTATAGTGAGTACAGAATGCAATGAAGAAAGGAATTCAGCATGTGCTAAATCTATGGTGAAAAAGAGTATGTCTCAAGGCATACGCGGATATGTCTAGGAGAAGTCGCGTATGCATGCGGGAAACAACGTACCAAGTCGCGTATGGAAAAAAGCGCTCATAAAGTGCAAAACCAGGGGTAACCACCATGGTATTGACCCATTGTATTGGGTAATGATTCGTCTAAATGACCCCGTCTAGGAATACCATCGGAAGTAATGTGGTTTTGGCTCATGGTATTGAAAAAGGGTAAACCTATATAAGGAGAAGAAATTCATTGTGCAAATCATGATTGTGGGTGCAAGATGTCTGAGCTTGAATGAATACTTCTCTCTGAAGTATATCTGAATGGAAAGGGTTACAGTTGAATGATAGATCTGAATGTATGATGCACCAATGATGAAGAAGGGGATCTAGATCTGAAATGTACTTGTATTTGCTAGATCTATTTATGGAATTATTCGATCTGTGATGAGGCGAACATGATGAGGTGAACATCCGTTTGAAGTAAAGGGTTAAATCAGCAGGATGTATCTCGTTCAAGAAAGCATTGACCTAAATGTCCGAAGAACCATACGCTAGTTCGCCGAAGAGGAAGCGCGTATATACGCGGCTTCGCTGAAGAGAAAGCGCGTATGCGCAGTGAAATTAGCTCTGTAATATGTACAGAAGTATACACGGGTTTGTATGGTGGAAGGAGCGTATATACGCGGTATGAGTGAAAGGAAAGAACGTATGAAAAACTAGGGTTTGCTGAAGTATGAGTATGAAATGTCTGATCTGTTCTGGTGTGTTACTGCTATCTGTCTGGGTAATCTGAATTGACAAGTATCTGTTGGTGATGTATGCTTGAGCGTAAAAGTATGGAGTGGGTCCAGTCTGAAAATATGATGAAACGTGGCCTGCAAGTGGTGTCCTAAAGGAAGCTTTGGATCTAGTGTGAAAATTGAGAAACGTGTCCATAGAGGTGCTGGAGGGTTGTAGCCTTCGGGCCAGGGGGTTGTATCTCCTTTCCGTGAGAGGTCGGTAAACGAGATCGGGGGTCGTAGCCTTCCAGGAGAGTGGCCGGTAAACGAGTCGTGGGTTGGAGTTCCTTCCAGAGGAGAGGTCGGTAAATCCAGGAATGGCAGGGGTGCTTGCGTGCTGGTAGGAGTCTGCACCAGCACATATGTTGTAAGATGTTTTCTCTATAATAAAATATTGAAGGCTGAGCAACTGCAGCGGTGGTTTTCTCCCGACTTGGGTTTCCACCTAAAATCCTGGTGTTCATGTGTGATGTTTATGTGTGATGGTTTATTCTGTTCTTACTGCACATGTTTACTATTTATAGAACATCTAATGAATGAATGATGGAATGATATAAGTGAAGAACTAATGGCATAATTAGATCTCTGTGTATACGCGAGTTTTATGAAGGATATCTACATGTATACGCTAGTTGGCTTCAACAAAGTAGCGTATGGGTTTTAGAGCATGAAAAAGTAAAAAGTTTCAGTTTTGCCCTAAATACTGATTCACCCCCCCCTCTCAGTATTTTTCCCAACACCATGTCCTATCCCTAGATCTGATTCCTGAATGGTCACCTTGGAGGTTTCCTTGTCATTCAACTTCATTCCTTATCATTTCATACCACACTATCATCTTTAAGATCCAATGCTTTAGATGACTAGCCCAGTTGAAAGCCTTGAATACTGAATAAAAAGTAAACCCTTTCTTGAATCCATTGCCCAATGGTCTCGAGTGTTCTCTGAAATATCTCACCTTTATCATCCTTGTCTTATATTGAACCCTTCCTTCCTGATTCCCAACAACCAAACAAACAAACAAACAAAACAAACAACAAACCTATGCCTATAACTAGCCTATATCTTGACATTTGAACTTCATAGACATACATACCTTAGCCTATATAGAGAGATCCCTCTCTGGACCCAGGAGGGCTAGATCCTGAGGTCTAAAAGTGGTTTTGATGTTGTCTCATCTTTTGGTATTGCCAAACTTGCCAAAACATGGGAACTCCAACATAATGGCGACTCCGCCGGGGAGGAATTTGAGTGTTTTTCATCTTACACATCCTTAAGACCTCAGAAATTCAAAATCTCTTGTTAGTCTAGCAATAATCACTGTGGTGGATAGTATACCTTCTTGAAACATTTCAAACCTTCCACCTGGCGACTCCATAGTTCCTTAATGATTAAAGAATCCACTGGTGATCAGTAGGCCTGCTGATTATCCTGGTTTTCATAAGACTCCACTGGTGATTAGTGGGCCTGCTGATTATCTTGGTTTACATAAGACTCCACTAGAAGACCAAAGTTGTGTTACAACATCATCCATGTTAAAGGAGACTATGAGTATCAGTTTTCTTTGTCCAAATCTCCTCACCAATGGAATACTCTGAGAAATTAAGTCCGATAGGATATTTTCAATATGGAATATCAAGTATACGGGCGGAAATTAAATGTGAGGACCTTCCAAATTTTTTCCTTCTCAGTTCAAGATTCGATGCTCAACCTGAGCTTAATAAAACTTTCCTAGACTTGGTGGTCAAAAGATATGAAGCTGAAATTGAAGCTTTAAACTCACAAGAACAAACATATCAATTCAGAGACCCCAGAGAATTTTTGGAAAGCCTTCCTCCTCCTAAGAAACAAGAAATTTCACTACCTTTTAATATGCAGGAAGAGGATTATTAGAATTTCAAGAGCCACATTGAAGATGCAGGGACCCAAGCTGCTAAGAATACAGGTAGCCTACCAGTCATGGAAGGCTTGAAAGAATAAATTTTACATCATGTGTTCATTGATCCTGTGGCAGAGTATATGGAGGCCTTGATTGGCTCAAGTTCCCAAACATTGATCCTGGGAAGGGACTATACACATCAGGAGTGGTCACCACTGATGGTGGCCTCAGTTTTGAAGACCCACATTCAAATTACTTCATGGTTATCTCTGACAAGCAGTCAGATCTCTTACTCATTTTTTCTACTACTGAACTGGCTGCACTGGCACTATTGCATCATATGACACAACAAATATTTTTGAAGTTAGAGTAGGATAGGTAGGAAAAGTTCAATAAAGCTCAGTCTGTGAGCATTTAGTCAGTTTTTTTTAATTTCTGCAAAGTCCAGCAAGCCAGACAGTCTAATCCTAGCTTGACTATTTTTCAATTTCTGTCTTAGAATGTAGAGAAGAAATCTACTAGATAGTCTAATCCTAGTAGATAGTAGTGTAGGTAGAGAAACTATGAGGCCAACAGTTTAATCTGGTCTCATGGAGTAATAAGGGTATAAATAGAATAGTTTTATTTTTATATTTGTAAAAATTGATGATGTAAAGGGTCTGCAAATTCATATGCACCTTGAAGAAAAAATGTTAGGATTGTAGGATGGGTAGGTAGCATGTTTGGGGAATGTTTCTGCTGATTAATACCCATCATGTTTTTAACATCTTAATCAAAGAAAGAAAGATGGTTCAAGGATCGGGCATCTGGCCTACTCCAAATATTATTTTCTAAATTCTTGACACCTTCAAGAAGATGCCATCCCCATGTGGAGCCACTGTTAGCCACCTATGAATTTTTTGTCAAGAAAACAGGTGGCTAAATATTTCTCTAAGCCTTCAAGAAATACATTTCCTCTAAAAACATATCATTCTTGAAGCCTCTATGTGCCCTTTTCCTTAGAAAAGATCTTCACTGTTGTTTCCATCCAAAAAGCCTCACTGTCTATGAAAAGATTTTTCTCAGAATAACCTCCATTTGCCCCTTGTATCCCTTCAAATTTCCCCATTTTAACATTTTTTCCCATTTTCAAAGTTTTCCCCTTTAATCCCCAAATTCCCTTCCTAATTCTTCTAAATCATCCCATCTCCCCTTTTAACCTTACAAACACCCTTTGTTTGGCCTAAAAACCCATTTCCCTCTACTAAAAACCTTTGTGCAGCCTTAAAAACTCTGTTTTTTTGGCTAAAAAACCCATTTTTTCCATATAACAGGCTTAGCCCCCTTTCGTCCAGCCCCTTAAACACTTCCCCTTCATAAAACCCAGCGCTAAGACCAAGCACTAAGGCATAAGGCACTTATCGCAATCGAAAGGTTCGAGCGAAGCATGTTTCCTTTGTTAAATGAAAAGTTCCAATGTGATAGTGTTTTGGTCTATCTACCACGGGCCAGATCATAGCCATTGATCTCCTTAGATGATCCAACGGCCAACGCTAATCTTTTTTCTTGCCCATCGCATTGGAAGTTGGAGCGGAGCGCTTTTTCCTTTGTAAACAAAAAATTTCCGATGCAATGGTGTTTTGATCTATCAGCCTTTGGTACATTATCAGCCATCGATCTATAGAGATCTGATGGTCCGCGCAAGTTCTATCATGCCCTGCCTCATCCTTGTGTAAACCCTCCAATGATAATATCCTTCGTTGATTCGCATATGAATCCAACGGCCATCGCAATCTCGCATAATCGCTCATTGGAACTTTTTATTGTGTCACTCTTTGTTCCCTCCGATTGCGATCCTCCGATGCAATCCTGAACATTGAATCCACAAGAACCAATGGTCGGGATTGGATCGCGTTCATCTCTTTTGCCCTCCATCAGCTCTCCTCCGAAAAAATCTCCACCGTCAATCTTCTGCCGATCCGACGATCTAGATGCAATCGCTCTTTCATCCCATCAGAGTTTTGGCCCTTGCCTCCTCTGGTTTCGATTAGATCTTGACCATCCAACCCTTTGGATCCAACAGCCAAGATCACTCTCGACCACTAACCAACTCCTCCACCTTTTTTTCTCTTCTGCAGATCTTAACCATCCATCGCACTGATCGGACGACTCACATTCAAACCGCCGTTGACTTGGCCCCTGTTTCCGTCCGTGCATCTTGCTTCATATCGTTCTTTATCCGCACTGCCCGATCAAATCCACCAGATCCAACGGTTGAAAGCCCATTTCGCATTTTTTCAATGCCCGCAAGTTAATGTCCCAAAAAAATGCGAAATGGGTGGTTTTGTGAAGGACACGTGTCGAGTAGCAAGCTATATCGCGTTTTTTTGGGCCAAATTCAAAACCGCTTCATATCAACGCGAAAAAAAATTATTTTCTTCCATAAAAATACTTCCCCACTTCTATGCCTGAAATTCCATTAACAGATCCCGACCGTTGATCTGTTCAGATCAACAGCCCACAGTGCATCTCGTGTTCCATTCATATTTTTCATCGCGCGTCCATTGAACTTCATCATATCATATCAACCATTGATCTCCTCCTGAGATCTGATGGTCCATACTAAATCTCCCTCTGCCCATGACCAGGACCACCATCTAAAGTCCATTTCCTATGTTTTCCATGCATTTCCTTCGTATTACGTTCAAAGTTCGAATTTCCATGATTTACATTAAAATCATTCCTTCCGCCCAAACATTAAAACTTTAATGTTTTACATTAAAGATATTTGATTTTCACCCAAATTTCCAAAGTCATTCCATCAATTAATCCCCACCGTCGATCATCGCCTCTAGGTCTAATCGAATGGTCGACAGCCATTTCACCACCAGACCTCCATTAGCTGCATTTTTCACCATTACACTACATTTTTCACCATTTTTCCCTTGCGTCCACTGTTTGCATCCATTGCTGCGCTACCATTCTCATAGCCTTCCACTGCATCCATCCTCCACCATGCATGGATTTCTTAACATATTTGTGTGTTTTGCAGGGTTACAGGTAGTAGAAACCGCCATTGCTCACAGTCACTATTATAGTGACACAGAGTGCAAAAGAGGCCAATTTCAGAGCCTTCAATTATAGAAAAACACCTGGGAAGGTGTTTAGAATGAAATATTTCCATTAAAGAACTAGTTTTTAACTCTGTAAAACCCCCAGCACCATTAAAGTTCAAATTTCACAGACAGAGATAGTTAATGAAGCGGCAAAGAGTATCAGTAAAAGATCAGAGAGTTTAAGGCCTCTAATTGAAGATTTTAAGCTTTAATTCAATGTTTAAAAGGAAAATGTACCAGATTGAAGACCTTGGGAGTGACACAGAGGGCCTAATGAGGCCTAACACACAGAAAAAAATATTATCAGTGTTTCATATCAGCAGAATTTTCTTTCCCGTGAAAGGACAAAGTACCCATAATTTTTTTATTCTATATCATGTCCCTGAGAAGATTTATACTCTGACAGAACAGTCCTAATGATACTAGAGCATTTTTTATGTAGTATGTTAGACCTCAAAGTCATTTATTTGCCTTTTCTATTCACCAGAGTTCTACAGAGTACTAAAGCCTAATGTACATCAAAGAACATACCTGGAGTTAACTCCAGCCTGTCGAAGACCACTCTTTCAGCTAAAGAGTACCAAAAATCAATGCATATATATTAAGACAGAATGGGCCTCGAGCTATTCTTTCTAATCTGTTTTAAGGTTCATTTAGTGTTTCATCTACCTCCTCTGCCTCTCTTTCAGATATAAAAACTCAAGGAAACTCATTGTAAAGGTTGTTGATCGGATATCTGTGAATTGTAAGTTGTTTCTCTTGAGATATAGTTCTCTGTGTAAAGTTGTAAGATAGGCTGAGGGAGATGTTTTCAAACTGAAATATCAAGCTGTTGGAAAATTTTGTACATGACTGGTGTTGCTCTTTAATATGACAAGCACATTTCTTTGGATCTTGATTTAAAGCAGTGGTGATGTTTTTCTGCCTTTGTCTCTGTTTTCT
Source organism: Pinus albicaulis (assembly GCA_034641835.2). Classification (NCBI taxonomy): domain Eukaryota; kingdom Viridiplantae; phylum Streptophyta; class Pinopsida; order Pinales; family Pinaceae; genus Pinus; species Pinus albicaulis. The sequence continues at coordinate 1,743,473,745 of CM076575.1, forward strand.
TTTGTAGTTAATTACACTTCATTTATCTGTTAAGCATCAGAAATCTGGCTTAGGATATACCCCCACATGGTACCCTAATGCTTCTTCTCTCCTTACCTTTGATGTTTTCTACTAAATTTGTTATCTGAGTACTGATTCAAGATAATTTAACCAATGTAGTAGTTAATATTTACTGCTAGTTGTTGTATGAATTGATTGATCTATTCTTAGATATTCTTGTTGGGTTTTAATTGAAAGAATTGGGATACTGGGAGTTTAGAAAATTGATTATGCCTCAATAAGGTCATTTTCAATTAATTGAGTCTTTCTAAGTTCCCTTAAGTTGGATGCCGAAGCATTGAATGTTCAAAGCCTTTCTTTGATCTCAGGTTTTCACCTTTTTGTTTAAATATTTAATGTTTTCTTTGTTTGAAGAGTTAACCTTTTAGGAGTTGGATCGTAGGTGCTTAATGGCATGTCCTGTCCCTTGATCTGATTCCTGAATGGTCACCTTGGAGGTTTCCTTTTCATTCACCTTCCTTCCTTATCATTTCATACCACACTATCATCTTTAAGATCCAATGCTTTAGATGACTAGCCCAATTGAAAGCCTTGAATACTGAATAGCAAGTAAACCCTTTCCTGAATCTATTTCCCAATGGTCTCGAGTGTTCTTTGAAATGTCTCTCCTTTTCCTAAAATCCTCTTTGCTCATCCTTGTCTTATATTGAACCCTTCCTTCCTGATTCCAAACAACCAAACAAACAAACAACAAACCTGTGCCTATAACTAGCCTATATCTTGACATTCAAACTTCATAGACATATATACCTTAGCCTATATAGAGGGATCCCTCTATGGACCCAGGAGGACTAGATCCTGAGGTCTAAAAGTGGTTTTGATGTTGTCTCATATTTTGGTATTGAAAAACTTGCCAAAACATGGGAACTCCAACATAATCATGACTCCACTGGGGAGGAATCTGAGTGTTTTTCATCTTACACATCCTTAAGACCTCAGAAAGCCAAAATATCTGGTTAGTCTGGCAGTAATCACTGTGGTGGACAATATACCTTCTTGAAAAATTTCAAACCTTCCACCTGGTGACTCCATAGTTCCTTAATCATTAACGACTCCACCAGTGATTTGTAGGCCTGCTGATTATCTTGGTTTTCATAAGACTCCACTGGGAGACTAGAGTTGCGTTACAACATCATCCATGTTAAAGGAGACTATGAGTATCAGTTTTCTTTGACCAAATATCCTCACCAATGGAAGACTCTGAGCAATTAATTCATATAGAAGAGTTTCAGTATGGAATATCAAATATACTGGCGGAAATTAAATGTGAGGACCTTCCAAAAGTTTTCCTTCTCAGCTCAAGATTTGATGCTCAACCTGAGCTTAAGAAAATTTTCCTAGACTTGGTGGTCAAAAGATATGAAGCTGAAATTGAAGCTTTAAACTCACATGAACAAACATATCAATTCAGAGACCTCGGAGAATTTTTGGAAAGCCTTCCTCCTCCTAAGCAACAAGAAATTTCACTACCTTTTAATATGTAGGAAGAGGATGATTGGAATTTCAAGCGCCACACTGAAGATGCAGGGACCCAAGCTGCCAAGGATACAGGTAGCCTACCAGTCATGGAAGGCCTGAAAGAAGAAATTTTACATCATGTGTTAATTGATCCTGTGTCAGAGTATATGGAGGTCGTGATTGGCTCAAGTTCCCAAACATTGATCCTGGGAAGGGACTAGATACATCAGGAGTGGTCACCATTGACGGTGGCCTCAGCTTTGAAGACCCACATTCAAATTACTTCATGGTTATCTTTGAAAAGTAGTGAGATATCTTACTCATTTTTGCTACTACTGAATTGGCTGCACTGGCACTATTTCATCATATGACACAACAAAGATTTTCAAGCTAGTGTAGGATAGGTAGGAAAATTTCAATAAAGCTCAGTATGTGAGCATTTAGTCAGTTTTTTTTAATTTCTGCAATTCCAGAAAGCTAGACAATCTAATCCTGGCTTGACTGTTTTTCAATTTCTGTCTTAGAATGTAGAGAAGAAATCTACTAGACAGTCTAATCCTAGCAGATAGTACTGTAGGTAGAGAAACTATGAGGCCAACAGTTTAATCTAGTCTCATGGAGTAATAAGGGTAGAAATACAATAGGTTTATTTTTCTGTTTGTAAAAAGTGATGATGTAAAGGGTTTGCAAATTCAAATGCACCTTGAAGAAAAAATGTTAGGATTGTAGAATGGGTAGGTAGCTTGTTTGGGGAATGTTTCTGACGATTAATACCCATCATGTTTGTAATAGCTGAATCAAAGAAATAAATATGGTTCAAGGATCGGGCATCTGGCCTACTCCAACGATTATTTTCTGAATTCTTGACACCTTCAAGAAGATGCCATCCCCATGTGGAGCCACTATTAGCCACCTATGAAATTTTTGTCAAGCAAATAGCTGGCTAAATATTTCTCTAAGCCTTCAAGAAATACATTTCCTCTAAAAAAATATCATTATTGAAGCCTCTATGTGCCCTTTTCCTTAGAAAAGATCTTCACTGTTGTTTCCATCCAAAAAGCATCACTGTCTATGAAAATATTTTGCTTAGAAAAGCCTCCATTTTCCCCTTGTATCCCTGCAAATTTCCCCATTTTATCCTTTTCTCCCATTTTCAAATTTTTCCCCTTTAACCCCCAAATTCCCTTCCTAAGTCTTCTAAATCATCCCATCTCCCATTTTAACCTTACAAACACCCTCTGTTTGGCCTAAAAACCCATTTTCCCCTCTACGAAAAACCTCTGTTCAGCCTTAAAACTTTGTTTTTTGGCTAAAAAACCCATTTTTTACATATAACAGGCTTAGCCCCCTTTCGGCCAGCCCCTTAACCACTTCCCCTCCATAAAATCCAATGCTAAGACCAAGCGCTAAGGCATAAGGTGCTTATCGCAATCAGAAGGTTGGAGCGAAGTATGTTTCCTTTGTTAAATGAAAAGTTCTGATGCGATAGTGTTTTGGTCTATCTACTGTGGGCCAGATCACAGCTGTTGATCTCCTTAGATGATCCAACGACCAACGCTAATCGTGTTTCTTTCCCATCTCATCGGAAGTTGGATTGGAGCACTTTTTCCTTTGTAAACAAAAAATTTCCGATGCGATGGTGTTTTGATCTGTCGGCCTTTGGTGTATTATCAGCCGTCGATCTGTAAAGATCTGATGGCCTGCACAAGTCCTATCGTGCCCCACCTCATCCCTGTGTAAACCCTCCAATGATAATCTCCGTCGTTGATTCGCATATGAATCCAACGGCCATCGCAATCTCGCATAATCGCTCATCGAAACTTTTTATTGCATCACTCTTTGTTCCCTCCGATTGCGATCCTCCGATGCAATCCTGACCGTTGAATCCATAAGAACCAATAGTCAATATTAGATCATGGTCAGCTCTTTTTCCCTCCATCGGCTCTCCTTCGAAACAATCTCCACCGTCGATCTTCTGCCGATCCGACAGTCCAGATGCAATCGCTCTTTCATCCCATCGGAGTTTTGGCCCCTGCCTCCTCCGGTTCCAATTAGATCCTGACCATCCAACCCTTTGGATCCAATGACCAAGATCACTCCCAACCACTAACCAACTCCTCTGCCTTTGTTTCTCTTCTGCATATCTTGACCTTCCATCGCACTGATCGGATGGCTCACATTCAAACCGTCGTTGACTTGGCCCTTGTTTCTGTTCGTGCATCTTACTTCATATCATGCTTTATCCGCATCACCTGATCAAATCCACAAAATCCAACGGTTGACAGCCCGTTTCGCATTTTTTCAGCGCCCACAAGTTAATGTCCCAAAAAAATGTGAAATGGGCGGTTTTGTGAAGGACATGTGTCGAGCGGCAAGCTATATCGTGTTTTTTTGGGCCAAATTCAAAAATGCTTCATATCAATGTGAAAACAGTTGTTTTCTTCCATAAAACAAATCCCCCACAGCTATGCCAGAAATTCCATTAACAAATCCTGACCGTTGATCTGTTCAGATCAACGACCCACAGTGCATCTCGCATTCCATTCATATTTTTCATGGCGCGTCCATTGGACTTCATCGGATCATCTCAACCATCGATCTCCTCCTGATATCTAAGGGTCCATACTAAATTTCCCTCCACCCATGACCGAGCCCACCATATAAAGTCCATTTCCTATGTTTTCCATGCATTTCCTTCGTATTACATTCAAAGGTCGAATTTCCATGATTTACATTAAAATCATTCCTTCCGCCCAAACATTAAAACTTTAATGTTTTACATTAAATATATTTCATTTTTGCCCAAATTTCCAAAGTCATTCCATCAATTAATACCCACTGTCGATCATCGCCTCCAGATCTAATCGAACGGTCCACAGTCATTTCACCACCAGACCTCCATCAGCTACATTTTTCACCATTACACTGCATTTTTCATCAGTTTTCCCTTGCATCCATTGTTGCGCTGCAATTCTCACAGCCTTCCACTACATCCATCCTCCCCCATGCATGGATTTCTTAACATATTTGTGTGTTTTGCAGGGTTACAGGTGGTAGAAACCGCCATTGCTCACAGTCACTGTTATAGTGACACAGAGCGCAGAAGAGGCCAATTTCAGAGCCTGGGATTACATAAAAATTCCTGGGAAGGTGTTTATAATGAAATATTTCCATTAAAGAACCAGTATTTAACTCTGTAAAACCTCCAACACCATTAAAGTTCAAATTTCATAGACAGAGATAGTCAATGAAGCGGCAAAGAGTATCAGTAAAAGATCAGAGAGTTTAAGGCCTCTAATTGAAGATTTTAAGCTTTAATTCAATGTTTAAAAGGAAAATGTATCAGATTGAAGACCATGGGAGTGACACAGAGGGCCTAATGAGGCCTAACACATAGAAAACAATATTATCGGTGTTCCACATCAGCAAAATGTTCTTTCACGTGAAAGGACAAAGTACCCATAATGTTTTTATTCTATATCGTGTCCCTGAGAAGATTTCTACTCTGACAAAACAGTCCTAATGTTACCAAAGAATTTGTTATGTAGTATGGAAGACCTCAAAGTCATTTATCTACCTTTTCTATTCACCAGAGTACTACAGAGTACTGCAGCCTAATGTACATCAAAGAATATACCTGGAGTTAACTCTAGCCTATCGAAGACCACTCTTTCAACTAAAGAGTACCAAAAATCAATGCATAGATATTAAGACAGAATGGGCCTCGAGCTATTCTTTCTACTCTGTTTTAAGGTTCATTTATTATTTCATCTACCTCCTCTGCCTCTCTTTCAGAAATAAGAACTCAAGGAAACTCATTGTAAAGGTTTTTGATCGGATATCTGTGAATTGTAAGCTGTTTCTCTTGAGATATAGTTCTCTGTGTAAAGTTGTAAGATAGGCTGAGGGATATGTTTTCAGACTGAAATATAAAGCTATTGGACAATGTTGTACATGACTAGTGTTGCTCTTTAATATGACAAGCACATTTCTTTGGATCCTGATTTTAAGTAGCGGTGATGTTTTTTTGCCTTTGTCTCTGTTTTCTTTCGTAGTTCATTACACTTCATTTCTTTGGTAAGAATCAGAAATATAGCTTAGGATATACCCCCGCATGGTACCCTAATGCTTATGTTCTCCTTATATTTGATGTTTTCTATTAAATGTGTTATCTGAGCACTGATTCAAGATAATTTAACCAGTGTAGTAGTTAATATTTATTGCTAGCTGATGTATGAATTGATGAATATGTTCTTAGATGTTCTTGTTGGGTTTTAATTGAAACAATTGGGATAATGGGAGTTTAGAATGTTGATTCTGTCTCACTAGGGTCCTTTTCAATTAATTTATCCTTTCTAAGTTCCCTTAAGTTGGATTTCGAAGCATTGAAAGTTCAAAGCCTTTCTCTGATCTCAGGTTTTCACCTTTTTGTTTAAATCTTTAATGTTTCCTTTGTCTGAAGAGTTAACCTTTTAGGAGTTGGATCATAGGTGCTTAATGGCATGTCCTGTCCCTAGATATGATTCCTGAATGGTCACCTTAGAGGTTTCCTTATCATTCACCTTCCTTCCTTATCAGTTCATACCACACTATCATCGTTAAGATCCAATTCTTTAGATGACTAGCCCAATTGAAAGCCTTGAATACTGAATAGCAAGTAAACCCTTTCCTGACTCCATTGCCCAATGGTCTCGAGTGTTCTCTGAAATATCTCTCCTTTTCCTAAAATCATCTTTTCTCATCCTTGTCTTATATTTAACCCTTCCTTCCTAATTCCCAACAACCAAACAAAAAAACAAAAAAAACAAACAACAAATCTGTGCCTATAACTAGCCTATATCTTGACATTTGAACTTCATAGACATACTTATATTTTCATTTATAGAGAGATCCCTCTCGAGACCTAGGAGGGCTAGATCCTGAGGTCTAAAAGTGGTTTTGATGTTGTGTCATCTTTTGGTATTGCCAAACTTTCCAAAACATGGGAACTCCAACACTACTGACTTTCTGTGTGCATTCTTTATTATCACCTTGTCATTTTCTAGAAAAAATAATGTTCTATCATTTATCTCATTCTCATTCAGTTCTTGATATGACTTGGAGTTGATAAAATCTATTAATTTCTTAGCCCAGATGGCTTTGTCATGCATTTTATGTTTTTTAGCTAGCACAGGCTCTTCAAGATCTCTGATTATGCTCTTCTCTTCAGAAATAAGTATTAGAGACTCCCATACTATTTTCATCACTCCTATAATCTCATTCCAAAGTATATTCTTAGCTTTAATCAGGGACATGTTTCGCTTCAGATTTTCCTTGAGATACTTGACTTCTTCACAGGCTGAATGATAATTTGTTATGTATTTGTCTACAGTATCCATTGATATTACAATTTCATTATCCTTTTCCATTATAACCTTCATAGTTGTATCAATATCACTTTGAGATTTCTGCCTGTCAATTTCTGCCATCTTCAATTATGTACTCAACTTTGATATCTTGGATGCTCGGTCATTAGTTTCAGCTAATAAAACTGTTGTGTAGACATGAGATTCAAGCTGCCCCTGTAGCCTGGTTACTGCTTCTTTCAATTTGGTAACCTCTTCATCTTTCTGCAACACCTGTTGAAAAAGATTCTCTTTTTCAGACTCCATTTCTGCTACCTCAACTTCCTTTGGGTGTTCTCCAGTAGGAAGTTTCAGCTTCTTTCTGAGTACACTTACTTCTGATTCTGCACTCTGTAATAACTTCTACATAGCTAGTCTGTCAGTGGGGTCTACTCCAATTTTGATAATGATTTTCTTTAATTCTTCATTTCGAGTGGAGAGAGCTCTGGAATTAGCTTTCTCCAGCATCATCGGCTTGATCACCTTTCCCAACATGCTTTCATCTTTTCTTGTAGCTACACTAGTGTTATTCAAATCATTAGCAATCGATAAACCGGTTTTCATATGTAAATTAATTTTGTCAGGTAAGGGAATCTTCCTAGCATCAATAGTCAAATTGAAAGTGTTTAAATTACTTGATGACCCTACTGTCATTTCAGATGGGTGTGAAAAAACAATCTTCAGCTACTCCTTTTCTAACTTCCATAGCGGTCAACAACCTAGTCTGATCAGAGGTGATTTGAGAGTCAGCTTGAGCCTCCATGCTTTCCCTTATCCTCTGATTCTTCTCAGCAATTTGGGAAAAAAAAAAATTAATTAATGGTACTTTCTCATGAACAACTTCATGTTTGGATGGTGAAGCTGGTGTATTTTGTATTTCTCCCAATTTAATTGTCAATCCAGGCTGTGCATATGGTACTTCTTCACTTAGCTTAGCCCTATTATCAGCTCCTTGCTCCTCTGTATCATCATTATTTTCTCTATCTCTTTTATTTCCCTTTTAAGAGATAGGAGGAGTTTCAATGCTAGTGATATCATTCCCTGCAAAACCTCTATTAGCCATTTTTTCAATTTTTGGCTTGCTCTCATGAGTATAGGCAAAATAACCATTTTCAACCCTTCTTTTAGAAATCACCTGGTGTGGGTCATAAGCCCACTTTTCACCCAATAATAAATGCATGTGTTCTATATTTTGACTGGATTCCTTTGCATCTTGCCTCATATTCACAATGAAAGGCCCAATAGTCACGGGTAACTTAAACATATGACCCTTCTTCATTGGTACAAAATGAGTCTGATCAACATTTAAACTATGCTTAATAAATTCTAAGGAAAACATCCTCATCGGAACAAATGTAGGCAGTTTGTAAGGTTCAACCCCAACCCCATATAACCTAATATCTGAATAGTCTTAAAAAATAAACCAGTAACCATACCATCAATTGCTACTGAGCTGAAGGAATTCTTGGGCTTTAGGTAGAAAACATGGGGGAGTAGTCCCATTCAAAACTTTATAAGCAATTGGTAAATAGTAAGCAGAAAAGTCAAACAACCCCCCATCATTAGGTTCATTCCTTACTAGGTCAGTCAAAAACACTATTGACTGCCTTCTCTTACTTGAATCTATAATATTCAACCCCAAACTCAAAAATTTCTCTGCATTTTGATACATGAACATATATGTAACAACTAAAGGAAATTTGAATGAACTTGTTAAAGTTAAACTCATGAAATGAGAGTTGATATTCTCTTGCAAAAATTATGGGATATCTAACACTACTTCAGGCTTCATCATTAAATCAAACAATCCCAGTCCCGATTTGTCAATCTATGAAGCATATTCTTTCCCAAGAATTTTTGATAAAAATGCAAAATAGGTTTAATTTCTGCATCAAATATTTCCAAAGAGAATACAACATTGTTACCGATGAAATAGGTAACCACACTGTTACCTACTTATTTTTGGTAGCATAAAAAGCACCCGATTTTGAAAAGTGGTGATGCAGAATCACCTTTTTTTTTTTAGCACATTTTTGACACTCTAATATTTTTATTTATGAAGTATGAATATTTGTTTTAAAATGTTACTGATTTTCATGCTAATTTTGAAAGGTATTGATGCAGCATCAACTTCTTTTTTAGAGCGGTGATTTTCATGCTAATTTTGAAATGTATTGATGCAACATCAACCTTTTTTTTTTAGAGTGGTGATTTCATGTTGGTAATAAAACACAAAACTTAGATAAAAAAATATATATATAAACAATAAAAAAAACCAATAAAAATGTAAAAAAACAAAATTAACTCGTAAAAATAAAAAATTAAAAAAAAAAAAACAATAAAAAAAACAAAAATATTCGAAAATTATATCAAAAGAAATGACAAAATTTGAAAAAAAAAACACATAATTTAAAGAAAAAAAACAAAAATTAACCAAAAAAATAAAAATAAAAAAAATCAAAAACATTTTTTTCCAAGTTATTAAAAAAAACCATATAATAAAAAAAAAATTTAAACTAGAAAATTTAAAAATAATTTAAATTACAAAATTAAAATTTAGATAAAAAAATAAAATACAAAAAAAAAATTTAAATTTAAAAATTTAAATTAAAAAAATAATAATAATAAGAAAATAAAAATGCAAATTTTAAAATTAACAAAAAAAAACAAATTAAAAAAAAAACAAAATTGAAAATTGAAAAAAAAAAAAAAGAATTAAAAAAAAAAAAACTATCATTAAAAAACAAAAAAAATGAAAAAAAACACGTGCAAATAATTAAAAAACAAATATCCATAAATTTGTTGTTTTTTTTAAAATGAAACAATTTATAAATTTTAAAAATGAAAAACTAAATAAAATAAAAGATTAAAAAAAAATTAAATTAAATTAAAATTTCATAAATTTAATAAATAAATTTTAAATTTTAAAAAATAATTAATCTAAAATATTAAATTTAAAAACAAAATTAAAAAAAAAAACAAAACAAATTAAAACAAATTAAATTTAAAATAAAAAATTTGAATTAAAAAAAATTAAAAAAAAAATCAAATTAAAAAAAATATTAAAAATTAAAAAAAAAAATAAAAAAAAAATAAAAAAAATAAAAAAAATAAAAAAATATATATATATATATATATATATATATATATATATATATATATATATATATATATATATATATATATATATATATATATATATATTATCGTGGTGGGGGCGCCGCCCGGTCGGCTCTCGCCCAGGTGGCGGAGGAGGCCTCCCGCGACAGGAGGCCAATTCCGAGAATCGCCTTGAGGTGGATTCCCAGAATCGACCCGCGGCGGGAGGCTGATTAAGGGAATCACCCTCCTGCGACGAGGATGCTGATTCTGGGAATCGCCCTGAGGCTGATTCTAGGAATCGCCCTCCCGCGGTGCCCTCCTGTGGCGGGAGGGCGATTCTCGGAATCGGCGTCAGGGCGATTCCGGGAATCGGCCTCCCGCGGCGGGAGGGCGATTCTCGGAATCGGCCTCCCGCGGCAGGAGGGCGATTCCCGGAATCGGCCTCAGGGCGATTCCTGGAATCAGCCTCCCGCGATGGGAGGGCGATTCCCGGAATCGGCCTCAGGGCGATTCCCAGAATCGGCCTCCCGCTGCGGGAGGGCAATTCCCGGAATCAGCCTCCCGCCGCGGGAGGGCGATTCCCGGAATCGGCCTCCCGCTGCGGGAGGCTGATTCTCGGAATCGACCTCCCGTCTAGTGGTCGGCCACCGCCGCCACCTAGGCGGGAGGCCGATTGGCGGCGCCATAACGATCAAAATTTTTTTATTTTTTATTTTTATTTTTAATATATATATATTTTTTTTTAATTTGATTTTTTTATTTTATTTTTATTTTTAAATTCAAAAAATTTAAATTTTTTTTTTAATTCAATTCTTATATTTGAAATTTAATTTTCTTTAATTTGTTTTTTTTTTTTAATTTTATTCATTTTTTTGTTTTTAATTTTTTTTTCTAAATTTTGTTAATAATTTTTATTAAATTTTGTATTTTTTTTATTTAATTGATTTTTTTTTTAATTTTTCATACAATTTTTTTTATTATTAAACTATATGTTTAGTTTTTTCATTTAATTTTTCAAAATTTAGTGAATTTTGTATCTTTTTTTTAATTTATTTGAATTTTATATTTTTTAAAATTTTTTATTTTTTTATTTCAATTAAAATTGTGTATTTAAAATTAGATTTTTTTTTTTAATTAAACTTAATATTTTCAAATTAATTTGTTTTTTTTTTTTTTTTTAATATTTTTTTAAAAATTTTTCAATTTTAATTGATTTTTAAAGTTTTATTTAATTTTATTTATTTTTTTACTTTTGTATATTAATTTATATTTATTGAAATTTATTTTGTGAACATTATTTATTTATTTATTAAAATTTTAATATTTTTTTTTAAAAATTTAATAAAAATATAATATATATTTTTAATTTAATTTATATTTTATATATATATATATATATATATATATATATATATATATGTATTTATTTATATAATTTATATATTTAATTTAAGTTATATATATATATATATATATATATATATATATATATATATATATATATATATATATATATATATATATATATATAATTTTTTATATTTTAAATTTAATTGATTTTTTTAAATCTATTTGTTTTTTAAATATATATTTTTATTGTATTTTAGTTTTATTTTTTTATTTTTAATTAATTTTTCATTTTTTTACTTTTAATTTCAATAATGTTTTTTTTAAAATTTTTTTTTTTAAGTTTTAAATTTATTAAAATTTAGTATATTTCTTTAAATTTTTTTTTTTTTTAATTTAATAAGCCTTTTCTTTTTCTTTTTTAAATTTAATTTCTATATTTTATTTTTTATAATTTCTTTCTTTTTCTTAACTTGTTTTTTTTAAATTTAATATTTTTATTTTGTTTTTATTTTTATTTTTTTATTTCTATATATTTTGAAATTTTAATGTTTAAATTTTTTTTATTTTTTATTTATTTTTTTTCTTAAATTTTAGGGTTTTTTTAATGTTTGAATTTTTATTTTTATTTTGTTTTTATTTTTATTTTTTTATTCCTATATATTTTTAAATTTTAAGCTTTAAAATGTTTTTTATTTTTAAATTATTATTTTTTTCTTAAATTTTAGTTTTTTTTTTTAATGTTTGAATTTTAAAAACCAAAAAATGTTATTTGTATTTTTTAAAATGTCAAAAATATGACACAATTTTTTATTTTTTTTATTCCAGCATCAACTGGTTTTGTTTTGAGGGTGTTTTTTCAATCTTTTTTTCAAGAAACAATTTTGTTTTTAGCATAATTTTATAAAATGTTGAAATTTGACCTTCAAAAAAAACCAAGTGCATTCTGGAATACACTTTTTTTGTTTTTGGGGTGTTTTTTCATGTTTTTTGAGTCTTTTTGGGCTAGATTTCCCATTTTGAGGTCAGGTTACCTATTTCATCAGTAACAGTGTTATACCTTTTCATCTGGAGAAAACTTCCCTTGTTGTGGCTTCAGGAACAAAATCATCTGTGTGTATTCTTGCCCTGCAAGATTGTCATAACGAGCTATTAAAGACTCTTCAGTGAAACTAAAATAGGACTCTGACTCAGGGTAGCAAAATTCTTGACAGATTAACAAGGATGACACTTGAAAGACACTTTCTCCCAATTGGTTCATGACAAAACATTTTCTAGGGTATAAAGCTGAAGCTAACCAATGAATGAATTCAGGGATAAGATGGATTTTTGGGACACAAGAAGCCAATACTCTAGACCTAACCATGGCTGTAAAGATAGGGGAATTATGTTGGTTAAGGAACCTACTAATACAGAGTTAAGTGTTCAACTGTGCACTTGGTGTCAATGATATATTGCTCTGTGTCCATGAGGGAAATGTGACTTGATGAACTATATAGGGATGACTTGGCCATGATAACACTCAGGGTGATGACTGGATTAACTTTAAATGGAGGAGAAGGGTGACTAGGATGACTGATACAAATTGAACCGGAGCGAACATGTGAAAAAAGAATGGTTTTGACTCAATATTTATAGGTGCAACGGGAAAATTGGGGAAAAACAGTCATTAACTTCTTGACATAACATTTACTAGAAATGTATGGGACTGACGCAGACAGTGATTTGGCTCACTTGTTGACATTGTCCTCTGGCTTCTTGCATCATCGTAGGGGCACCTCGAGTACGGTGGGTTCATCAATGTTGTGCTACCGCAATGATCGTGGGTTGCTGATTTGAGTCAAGCAGGCCTATGTCACAGTCAATTGCGGGGTCACCCCACAAGTTAACTATCAGGATTTTTGTGCCTGCGGGTTCCTCCGAATCCACCTTCATCAACTATTGTCTAATATCCTCCCAACAACTTGCATGTTGTTTAAAACTGTGGTTGGACCCACCTTTCACATTCTCCAAAACCAACATTAATGTTTCGCATATAAATTTCCAATAAATATTAGCATATGAAATCTTATTTCATTTTTTTCCTTTTTCACAACATTATATATTTTTTATATTTTTATGAATCATTGAAAAATAAAAAATAAATGCGAAATGAACCACAACACCTAGCTCCACCTGGGGATAGTCATTTTCCCCATGAAAGCACTAAGAACCATAGATTAATGCCTTCACCTCAGGCATGGAGTCAAAAATTGCTTTGGTGACATATGAACAATGAAAAATATGGTATTTACTGCAATGGTGGAATGCTTTGCTCTTAATGATGAAAATAATGCATCAAACACTGCCCATTCATAGGCAGTTGTAGAGATTCTCCATCTAGATTCTCCAGGATAAAAGTATTATTTGATCTAGCTTTAGTGATTTTGTACGGTGCATACCAGAGAGGATCAAATTTACCATGCTTTCCCTTATTCTCCCTTATGGTATCCCATCTCAGTACTAAGTCTCCTGTTTGAAAGATAATTTCCTTTACTTTCCTATCAAAATTGGTTTTCATCTTTGTCTGATAACTAATTATCTCTAACCTTATCTTTGTTTTCACTTAACTCAATTAATTTATTCATCCTTCTAAACAAAGCATTGGGTTCTTCTTGAGCTTCTTGAATAAAAGCAATCATAGGTTTGGCTAATGGACTAGGAAAAAATGCTTGTGTTCCATATACCAACTCAAAAGGAGATCTGCTAGTGGACCTTCTAGTAGTAACCTGAACTGCCCAAAGAGAAAAATTAAGTTTTGAGTCTCAATTCTTCTATTTTTCAGTGATGGTTTTCTTCATGATTCTAACTATGGTTTGTTACAGGACTCTGCCAATCCATTCCCTTGTGGATGGTAGGTTGTAGAATGAGACAAAAAAAATTATAATTTTGCAGAAATGAATGAATATATTATAATTGAATACCTAAGCCTAATATATTACAATCTTGACTGGACAACCAAACCTGTTGAAAATATTCTCCTCCAAGAACTTCATCACCACTTGGTCATTTTCTTTCTTGGTGGGTATTACTTCAACCTGTTGATCAGCGATTGTCATTAATGTTAACCCAAGCAGCACCAGCAGCTACCGCAATATTGCATGGTAATTTTGACGTACCAAATGACTATATTATGGGTCAAGAATTATTTTGATGGTTTCTACTTGTCGATATGTTTCCGTTGATATATGGCATGCCACGTAATTCTTCACGGGTGCTTGATGAGATATTCATTTTTTGAAGTTTGTAACCCAATTCGTGGGCTAAAACCCCATGGGGTCAGAGGCATGGGTCATTTAAAATTCAATAATTAATAATTTTTAAGCTCCTGAAATCCCTCCCATGTTCACTTGTTGAAAACCCTCTCAACCTAAGCATTTATATAAATTTTGATCCTCATATTGTTGTGAAACCAACTCCAAAAATAGAAAAAAAGAGATATCAACGCCTTATAAATAAGCCACTTCGAAGGGGGAAACCTCCAATACATTACATGAATGAACAATTCTTCAATGATTCAAATTAAAAAACCTCCTTTCTATATATAAGAGTCCATGGGGCCACAATGTAATCCTAGTGGGCCACATTGTAATCCTAGCCGACCTAATAATAATAAATTAGGGGCATAATAATAACAATATGGGGGTTACAAGGGTACAATAATAACAATATGGGGGTTACAAGGGTACAATAATAATAATAAGGGGGTTACACTAACAATAATAAGGGACTATACTAGTAATATAGGGACCTAACATGCCCCTCTCCTTCAAAAAAGTGTTGTCCTCAACGCTTGAGTAGCTCTGGGTGCTTTTGTATAAAATTCTCATCCTCCCATGTAGAATCTTCAGTAGGTAAGTTATTCCACTTGATGAGATACTCTGAAATTGATCGATTCAGTAGTTTGTCGAATTCTTGTTTCCGTGACCGCTTCGGGTTCCAATATGATTTTTCCTTCCTCATCAAGTCTACAGTGATATTGTTTGAACTGGAAGATTTTCACCTATAACCTTCTTTAAGCATGAAACATGGAAAATTGGATGCACTCGTGAAGAAGCGGGTGAAGCTCCAATTTGTATGCCATAGTACCAATATTTTGAAACACCTTGTAAGGACCATAGTACTTTGGTGATAATTTATTGTCCTTCTTAGCTTGCTTGAGGGACATTTGTTTGTATGGTTGTATCCGTAAAAATACCTAGTCTTCTACATCAAAACTTCTCTCGCTACGATGTTGATATTCCTGTTGTTTCATTCGATTTTGTGCCAAATTCAGGTTGTCCTTTAAGAGTTGGAGAACTTCTTTTTGATGCTTGATGTGATATTCCACTGCTTGAACCTTTGAATTTTCTCTTAAAGATGATGTGATGGATGGTGGATGATATCCATAAAGTGCCATAAATGGGGTCATTTTTGCTACATTATGGATGGAAGTGTTATACCACCATTCAGCCTAGAGGGTAACTCGATTGACCCATTGTGTTTGTTTATCGGATACAAAACAACGAATACATCCTTCCAAAAATTTATTTACTATCTCGCTTGACCATCGAATTGAGGATGATAAGATGAGCTATGAGCTAATTGAGAGTACCCGAAACAAGAAAATAACTCATTCAAAATTTCCAAGTAAAATGGGATCTCTATCGCTCACAATAACCTTTGGGTTTCCATGTAGCTTTTTGAATTGTGTCCATAAATGTAGTAGCAAGCTGTATTCGCTTTAAATGGATGAGATAATGCACAAAAGTGTGCATACTTGGTAAGTTCTATCAACTAACACCATGATGACACTCTTTCCTTTGGACTTAGAGTAAAACACTGTGATAAAATCCATTTAAATCTCCTCCCAACGTTGAATTGGAATGGATAAAGGTTGTAGCATACCCGGGTGCTTAATTGTCTCAAATTTATTCTCATCGGAGCAAACCAAACATTCCGCCACAAAATTTTGAATATCGGATTTAAGGCCATCCCAAAAAAATCTTTCTTCACCCCCGTGGTAAGTTTTTAAACAAATCCCGAGTGTCCTCCCAAAGGAGAAGTGTGCAATTCCAAAATAATCTTTTGTTTTAGTTGG
The DNA here is from genome assembly GCA_034641835.2 of Pinus albicaulis. Lineage (NCBI taxonomy): Eukaryota > Viridiplantae > Streptophyta > Pinopsida > Pinales > Pinaceae > Pinus > Pinus albicaulis. The sequence continues at coordinate 1,743,490,215 of CM076575.1, forward strand.
GAATTCTTACAAAGATATAAGCGATCTTTGTACCATAAGGAATCATTTTTCCAACTAAATGTATCGAGATGTACTAGGATCTTGTTTCGCAACTTTTGAATGTGAGCGTCCACACTTCTTCATCCTTCTTCCATTCATCTCTTGCTTCAGCTTTATCCAATCTGGTTGGATAATAGAAAAGTGGCACAAAGCAATGCTTCCAACTCCTTCATTCTTTCCTGAGAGTGCATACTCGCAACAACGTTAAGCTTCCCTTTTTTTGTATATTATTTAAAAGTCATAACCCAACATCTTTGTGACCCATTTTTTGTTGCTCTTCTAGTAGATAATCTTTTGTTCCAAAAAGTGTTTTAAGACTATCATGATCAAGCTTTTACTAGCAAGTGACTTCCCATTAGATAAGTTCTCCATTTCTTTAGTGCATACGGTATTTCTAACATTTCCTTCTCATAAATAGGTTTTTAGTAAATACTTTCCTTTGATTCGGACTGATTTTCAAAAGAAATGGGTCTTCCTTCTGCATTAAAACAACACCTTTTAATTCCATTTCCTGAGCCATCACATTCCACAATAAATTTTTTTGTGAAGTCTCGGCGCAGCTTTAAGACCCAGTGCTAGGCACATTGCCTCTTTTTAAGATGTTCAAAGGCCTTAGTTGCTTCAGAGAGTCCATGAAAATGCATCTCTTCTTCAATAATGTTGTTGGGATGTGTCAGCTATTCTCCCATAATTCTTAACAAACATTCGATAATACCCTATTAACCCGAGAAATCCTGTAATACGATTTATGGTTGTGGGGACTTTCCATTCCTTAATGGCTTTAATTTTGTTAGGGTCTACCTTAACACCCTCATGAGATACTAATACGACCTAAATATTCCACCTCTTTTACTCCAAAAGAAAACATTTGGATGTTTTTGCATATAATTGTTTCTCCCGCCAATAGTTTGAGCACCATGTCAACATGTTCATACATGATCCTTCCAAGACCTACGTAGATTAGTATATCATCAAAAAATACTAGCACAAATTTTCTAAAGAAGTGTTTGAAAATTGAATTCATCAACCCTTGAAATGTAGAAGGTGCATTGGTAAGGCCAAAAGGCACTTGACCAAAAATTCATAATGACCCTCATGAGTTCGAAAATGTTGTTTTCGTAATATATTCAGTTTTCATTCCTAATTTGATGATACCTTGAATCAGAAGATCCAATTTTGTAAAATAAATTTCTCCATGTAATTCATCCAATAATTCATCTATCACAGAAAGAATGGGAAATTTTATCTTTAATTGTGAGCTTATTGAGCTCCCCTATAATGCTGACACATGCGCCCACGATCCATCCTTCTTGTGTGTACCAATACTACAGAGCAAAAGAAAGAACTTTGACTAGGTTGAATTATACCCGCCTCTAACATTTATGCAATCATACATTCAATTTCGCTCTTTTGGACATAAGGATATCTATAAGGCCTCGATGTTTGGAGGAACACTTCCCGGAATATAATGAATAGCATAGATTGCCATGATCATATGAATCAGTTGGGAGTCCTTTTGGAGTTTCAAAACCTTGGAATGATTGTCCAAGACTTTTTTGGAGATCTCGCAGTAAATAGATGATTTTGATGTTGGAACTTCTAGTGAGAATAATTGTTCAGATTATGCCTCGTTGTTATTTCTTTTTAGAAGCTTTGTCATGACATTAGGAGACTTATTATCTTTCCCGACTCCTTCACCGCAATACCCCGTAATTCTACTTCCTTTCCTTCTCGTCAATAAAACTTCAAGAAAAGTTCTTGAAAAATTAAAAGCTACCATTCCCAAAGATTGTAACCATTGTACTCCTAGTACAACATCAACACCTCCCATAGGAATGGAAAGCATTTGGACTATTCAATACATATTCCCCCATGGTTAGCTTGATATTATGGCATTTTCCATGAGCAATTTATAGTTCCTCCATTTTCAACCATCACTTGAAATTCTCGTGTTGGGTATAGGAAACAATTCAATTCCTTGGCTACCTTACAATGAATAAAATTATGGATTTACTACCTCGAATCAATCAACACTATTACCTTTTTCTTCTTGATATGTCCTTCATCTTTCGAGAGCTCTGAGGAGTGGTAATTCCTACCAATGCATTACACGAGATGGTTGGACTCATTTCTTCCTCTTCTTGGGTTGGTTCCCGAGTGTATATCCACTTCTTGGTCAATTTCTTCTTCTTCTTCTTCTTCTTCACAATCTATGTAAAATATATTCTTCTCAGCACACTTATGACCTTTAGTGTATTTCTATATCACAACCGTAGCAGCCCTTTTTCTCTTTTTTCTTCCCAATTGTTGTGATGTCAACCTTGTAGGTTGTGGAAATCTAGGAGTAGCAACATAATTCCTTCTTTATAGAAGTGAGTGGTAGGCTTCCTTGTCGCCATAATTTTACATCTCTAATTTTTTCTTCGCCAACTTGAATGCCTTCTCCAATGAATCAAGTTCCAAAAAATGAACTTCATGTTGGATGTTATCCTTGAAAGTACCTGCAAGAAGAGAGATCAATCCTATGTTCCCTTCCGGGATATCGCGTTACCCTTATATTAAATTTTTGGAAGTCCTCAATGTCTCCCCCGTTAAACCCTTTTTGTTTGAGATTTATCAATTGGCTAAATAAGGTGTTTCTCTTTGTATCCTCATAATGTGCTATCATTTCCTCCAGTACTGACCAAGTGACAATTCGTTTTCATGGGAGACAAAGCCATCGATACCATACAAATGTATTTTTGTTCTAAATGTAAAGTTGCAATGCGTACCTTTTGTGGTGTTTTTCACATTATGGAGATCAAAATATTGCTCCATCTATAATATCCATGTTACGAAGGATCCTTTCCATCAAACTTCCTCATATCCATTTTTAAAATATGGTGGTTCTTCCCACCAACATTAGATTTTTATGAAACCACGATTAACATTTATTTTGTTCTCATCATGAGTTTCCTCTACCATCTTTTCACCATTAGGAAACATTTCTTGTGATCAACTTTGTCAAACCTTCCATGTTTTCTTTTAGAACATTCTTCATGTTTTCCATTTTTTCTCATCAATCTTAGCTTCCATGTCATCCATCTTAGATTCCATGCTGACTCTCCATGCCATCTATCTTAGATTCCATGCCATATATCTTAGATTCCATGCCATTTATCTTAGATTCCATGCCATTCTTCAAACCATTCATCTTAGATTCCATGCCCTTTCTTCAAACCATTCATCTTAGTTTCCACGCATTTCTTCAAAACTTCCATGTAATTTTTGTAATGCTCCTTTGCGAGAGTGAAATTCTTGTTGCACTTGCTCTTGTAATTTTGAGTATGTCATGTTGCCATTCTTCGTCTTCTCATGAGTCATAGTAGAGCTTTCCAAAGGGTCAATGTGGGTATTGAATTCCTTTTTAGGGGTCCATTTTAGAATCCAATAATGATATCTATTCTACAATATTCCCTTGGAATCAATTCAACTTGATTCTTCAAACAAGACTTATGCAATTCGGATACACACACCTTTTACATTCTTTTGAGGAGCTTTCGATATTGAAATTGAATTATCTCTATAATTGCAGATCCTCAATATCTGAAATTCAATCCGTAGTATCCCTCTGAAGCTTCTTTCCAATTCCATAGGTCTGATATGATTTGGATTCTTCAAGACAAAGTTATGTCCAATCTCCCACAAACTGACCCAATTTTGGACTAGCTCGATGGAGAGCGAATTTGTACGACTTACCACGTGTCAGCTCTATTTCATCCTTTGGCTCTGAAATTGATAGCAAAGAAAATAAAGTCCGTCTACTTGTGAAAAATATTTATGGCACTCCAATCCGATGTGTCTCAGAGAGAGAGTTATGAATATTTTTCCACGATCACCTCTTTGAGATGAAATTTAGGATCCTTCGAAACAAAGCACTACCTTCCAAAAAGATCATATCTCCGAAAATATTGCAAACCAAGATCTGAAATTTTTTTGTACGATGTTCCTCAGATTTCAAGCTTTGCACCCTTAAGAACTTTCAGCTTCTGAAACTTCATAGAAAATGTTATAGCGAAAATTCCACGATGACCACGTTTGAGCAAAAAACCCTAGAATCCAAAGCTCTGATACCAAATGTTGTGAAACCAAATGCTCCAAAAATAGAAGAAAATAGATATCAACGCCTTAGAAATAAGCCACTTCGAGGGGGCAACTCGCAATACTTTACATGAATGAAAAATTATTCGATGATTCAAATTACAAAACCTCCATTCTATATATAGGAGTCCATGGGGCCACAGATATGGAATCCTAGCCAACCTATACAATAATAAATTAAGGGAAGAAATAATAACAATACTTGGGGGTTACAAGGGTACAATAATAAAAATAATGGGGTTACACTAACAATAATAAGGGACTATACTAGTAATATAGGGACCTAACACATATCCTCCTCATGTAGGGTATTTCTGCTACCTAAAATAGGACATCGTGGAATTTGCGCTATAACATTTTTTTATAGGAAGGTTCGAAGCTGAAATTTGTATGAGGTGAAGCCGAAATCCCGAGAAAGCTCCCGCTAAAAAATTTCGCAGAGAGGGTGCACAACATTTTTGAAGATATGATCGTGAAGTAGTGTTTTTTCTGGACTACTAAAACTTCATCTCAAAGAAGTGACCTTGGGAAAATCATCATAACTCTCTCTCCCCAAGTATCGGGATTGAAATTATGTAAAAATTAGAAGATAGTGCATGGATTTTGGTTTTTGGTTCCATCAATTTAAGAGTTGAATGAAGAAACATTGACACGTGTACGTCGTACAAGTTCGCTCTACGAAACATTCCATAATTAGGTCATTGTATGAGAGATTGGGCATAACTCTCCCTTGAAGAATCCAAATTGGATCGGACCTAAGGCATTTGAAAGAAGATTCGAGTAGTACTATGAAGAAAATAGAAAGAAAATCACATATTGGGGAGCTGAAATAATAGAGATACACCCGATTCAATATCGAGATCCCGGAAGGCAAGAAAAAGCTAGATCATGTGTTGTCAAGGGCTGCAAAGGACCCGTACTTTCTAGGACGAGTAAAAGAAAAGCAAGGTGCAATAGAGGGTAGCATGACAAGAGTAGAAATCAAGGTCTGTGATAACAATAGCAAGAATTTCAAAGCACATGAAATCTTCAAGTGGGCAACACTGCATATAGTCATTGTAAAAGAGGTATCATTGTACTAAGTCATTGTAAATATATCATTGTAAAAATCTGTACAAGTATCTATCTCACCAAGAGTTGAAGAGAAGCTAGGTGTCTGAGGTATAGGATCATCATTAGGTGGTTGTGTCATAGTTTGGGTTATGGTCTAGTGTTTCTCATTCTTCTACATCATTCTATATCATTTTAAAAGTGGACCATTTTCCCTTTGGTATGAGAGTCTATTCTTTTTATTCTTCTATAGGGTGGTAGGGTAATGCTAGTCGGGTGCATGAAGTCACCAACAAGTTCAAGCCTAGGAAAAATTTAGGGTGGTAGGGTGGCACTAGTGGTGAGTTAGTAGCTCATTGGGTGTTGGGGCATCCATTCAGTTGACTACGAATAATCTCGGGCGTTGGAGCGTCCATCCAATGGGAGCCGGAGAGAAGAATGATTTTCTAGATTATAGGAATTTGGAGCTTTATTTTCAATTGGAGTTGAATATTAAAGAATAAGTAGAAAAATAATTCTAGGTGCCTTTTGTCCCTGAGAGGGTTTCCACCTTAAAAATATGTGTATTTGTGTTGCCTTTTTGTTTATTGCTATCATTGTGACAAACACCTGATAATAATTAAATATTATCTAATGCTCTAATTGAAAAGGATATGCTGATCTACCCCCCTCTCAATATTTCCAACACAACCCATTTTGTGAAGTAGTCGTAAGGGTGCTAAAATTCACCTCGAGCAATCCACTTGGATGGTGGATTGATCTCTCCAATAAAGTCCAATCCCTACTTTCTAAAAAGGTTCCTCTATGACATAAAGGGGAATTAGAAGGCAAAGGAGAAAGTCTCTTCTTTTCACAGCAAACAATTGACATTTACGACAACTTCCGATCGGTACGAACACATATGCAAACAATGTAGGCCAATATAATCCCGATTTGAGGATCTTATGTGTTGTGGCCTTCCAACTATAATGTCCCTCCACATAGAATTTCATGGTATTATTTGCACTTCAATGGACTCTCCTTCGAGCTTAAGCATAGAAATAAGATACTAAGAATCATCTTTCTAGTATAGTTTTTCTTCTACTATCACATATGGGTCGAGACTTAAGCTTGAGAGCTCACGTATTTTTTTCTATTCGGTGAAGTTGCATAGAGAAAAGAAACACATATAGTGAAACAAATATCTTTATACCAATTTGAACACAAAAATTTGTACCTGAATAATTCGGATTGGGCTTATTTTGACCTTTTTCATTGACATCTTCATCCATCGTGGGTGCTAACGCAGCTTGATTCCCAATTCTTGAAATTTTGTTTCTATTAACAACTTTGCAAAACCTTTCCCTTTTATTAATTTGGTAGGTTTAATGTCTAGATCATACTCCACTAATTTCTTCTATAAATTTTCCTCTCTTCCCCTTCGCATCACTTTGAACCAAAGACATCTTTAACAACAACGTTAGGGACATATGTAGTTATTTGAGACAGAGAATACATACGTTACGGAAGGCTTTGAGTGCTTTAACCAATGCTTATACTTGTTTCTCCAAAATTTTATATTTGAGATCAACATCTCCGAGAAATTTTCTCAAGAATGCCCATCTGGATGTTTTCTATTCTCCTCGTTTTTTACGTCAATAACACAACAAAAATTGTAGAGTGGGGAATAAAATGAAAATATCCGAAAGGATTTACTGATAATCAAGACTAATTAGAACAATTGTTGAGATTCAACAAGATGATGAGCTTAGTGAAAAGTAAGCACCTTCACTAAGTGGGGCTCACATTAGCTATTTTTAGGTGTATGTCTATTTTTAGACATGGTGAGAATATTCTATAAGTTGTAGGATGCTATTTGTAGATGGTTGATAAAATGTGAAAAATAGATGAAAATTATATTTTTAGAATATTGGGGAGAAGTCTATTTATAGATCGTCAATCTAAAAATAGGTGCATGTCGATTATTATTAGCCCTTAATAATAATCTAACAATAAATATCAACTTATTCTCTTGAGCACTTTTATTTCAAAGTGAAAATATTTGAAAATCGGTGGGTCTGAAGGAATTACGCAATTCGAGGGTTGGTTGGTGACTCATGCATGGAGGACTCAGCTTAGAACTGAAGTGGAAAAAGTTATGATAGAGTTGGAAGAGAAGTTACAAGAGTTGTTATTTAGTTTAACTCGGGCTTAAGTGAGTTAAATCTCAGTTGAGCTAGTTGTATCTAGTCTAACCGAAAGATACACTAGTGAGAGTTTAGTGAATTAATTATTTAATTAATTCATAACTAGTAGACTCCCTTTACAAGCTCTTTGAAAAAATACATACAACGCTTAACTACTTTCTATGTCGGGCCTAATAGAGACCTAGTGGAGAGATATAGGTGAAAGGGTGAGATGGACTATATGTTGTGAGCTATAGTGATGCATTCTCCAATGCATCCGACACACATTGAGAAATGCCAATGAGGATTGCACAGTCAAGGCAAGGCCAATTTGAATTCATTCGTGGGGTCTTCTTCGACAGGGGATTGCGCAGTGGAGGCAGGTTTCGGAGGGAAAGAACATTTGTGCATAGAGATGCAAATGTATCGTATGGCAGTGTGTAATGATTATTGATTGTAATGAGAGATTGATGTACTGAATATTTTTATGAGATTATTACATGATTCCATTGATATACATAATATATGATATTTGGGGTTTTTATCTTTAACATTTTCCCATTAAAAAGCTCGTGTTTATGTGCTAATTGATTTTCTTCATGATTTTTAGTAATTGAGCGATTTACTTTCCGCATAGAATTAAGTGGAAGGATTTTGTATTTAACATAAGATTAATTTGTTAGATCAAGAGGATTCTGTTAATACTATCAGTATTAAAAAAATTTTCTACATGGTATCAAAGTCGTGTTAATCATCGAGATTGCAATAGTGAAGCGGTGTTGAGTTTTAGGGCGCGTGGACAATTCGAATTTGCCGTTGCGAATTTTCTTGGTGCGACAATTGAGTATTCATTGAAATTTATTTCAATGGGGTTAGCGGTTGGAGTATGACCTTGAGGGTATCTAAAACTACATAGCCCGGAAGGAAAGGATGGAGGTGGTGCTTTAAGATAATGTAGTCGAAGGAGTTCATCGATAGCGATGTAGTCCCTAAGCCTACTTCTAGCAATGTTGCATTACTTCGACGCATGGCAAAAAGAAGTTAGTGAAGACAAGAAGAATTTTGTTGGAAGGTGTGAAAGACTATATGGTGTCAAGCCTTCATGGGAAATCCACTCCATATGCTAATGTTGAAGGCTTCGACGAGATATTTTCCCAGCACAGCAGTTGACCATAGGAAGTTGGTGCTGAAAGATAAGATCTGAAAAATCAAAATGGAGAAGGGTGACTGTATTCCAAAATATCTCACGAAGTTTTTCCAATGTAGGGATGAGCTGGGGAGTGTTGGAATTATAGTTGCAGATGATGAATTGGTGAGCTTGGCTCTCCTTGGGCTTCCAAAGATTTTGCATAGCTATGAAGACTCTGTCAATGGATGGGAGAAACTGCCAGATTAGGAGCGACTTTGGTCGGAGCTTGTGCAGTAGGAGATAAGGCGGAATACTAGGGATGGATCTTGATCAAAGAATGATGATGAAGAGAATTGTGCTTTGGCTTCCAAAGCAAGGAAAGGGAAGGGGAATAAATCCCATCCAAAATCCAAGGCTAAAGGCAAGGAGTTAGATTTGTCCAAAGTGAATTGTTTTCATTGTCACGAACATGGGCATCTCGCCGCTAACTGCCCATAGAAAAAGAAGAATAAGAAGGTTGCTAGAGTTGCAGCGAGTGAGGCCTTAGCCTCACAATTTGAACTTGATTTCTCTTTGATCGCATGCTTGGTATCAAGCGCAATGGGATCAGTGTGGTATCTTGATAGTGGTGCTTCCTTCCATATGATGGGAGACAAGGAGTTGTTTAGTGAATTGGAGGAGAAGGATCTCCAAATGCATATAGAGATGGGCGACGATGGTAGATACAGTGCGAACAGTATTGGAACAATTACCTTTGAGAGGGAGTCAGGTAAACCATTTCTATTGAAATATTTTATGAATGTCCACGTCTAAAGAATAATTTGATCTCGGTCGCTATGTTGGAGGACAGAGGTTATGACATTGTTTTCAGCGAGGGAAAATCTTTCTCGCGACATAAAAGAATAGGTCAAACCAAGAGAATAGGGATTTGAGTTAAGAATCTCCACAAGCTGGAGGTAAATGGTTGCGCTGCAATTATGGGCAAGGTAGAAGAAGTGGTGAGCCGAGATTAGGGCGAATTATGGCATAGGAGATTGGGACATCTTCACCATGGCTTCTTGAATATTTTGCAACAGATTTCTACTATACTTCCCAAGGGTACTCTTGCACAGTCAGATAAGTACAAGGGATGTACTATGGGTAAGTTTGTGAAGACCACCTTTCATGAGAAGGAGAATCGTGCTTCAGTGATGCTGGAGAGAATTCACACAGACATGTGTGGACCTTTCTTGGTTTCTTCAACAACAAAACACAGGTATTATGTTATATTTGTTGATGAATATTCTCATAGATGTTGGATATTCTTCATGCAAAAGAAGAGCAGAACATTCTAAAATTTCTATGAGTTTAAATCATTGGTGGAGAAGGAGTCGGGGAAGAAAGTGAAGGCTCTGCAGAGTGATAATGGTGGTGAATATATCTCTAACGAATTCAAAGAATTTTGTAGAAAAGAAGGAATTCGAAGAGAAATCATAGCGTCTCATAACCCACATCAGAGTGGGGTCACGGAGAGGAAGAATAGAATGATCGTGGGTGCTGCATGACCAGGGCCTACCGATGCAATTGTGGGCGGGAGCATGCAACACTGCGGTTTATGTGAAAAATCGTTGTCCTCATAGAGTACTTGGCATGAGTACACCTGAAGAATATTTTATTGGTAAGAAGCGTGATATTTCTAATTTGAATATTTTTGGCTCATCTATTTACATTAATGTGACAAAGGACGTCAGGAAGAAGTTGGAGCCGACTGCAGAAGTTGGGATATTTTTTGGGTACACAGAAACACCCCATAATTATCGTGTGTATTTTCCAAACAGTCAGATGACTGTGGTGCGACAGGATATAAAATTCAATGAGGTGAAGGCCATGGAGTTGTCGCTTGAGAGGGAGCTACACTTGCATGTAGAGGAGGAGCCACTTGTTTCCAAAGATGAGCCTCTAGACGTGGATCAGCCATAGGAGGAGATTCATGGAGTGGAGGAGTCCACTCATGTAGAACCAAACATCAGAACAAGCAGAAAGCATACCACAAGAAGCTGAGAGACTGAAGCTTGATGTGGCATAGAATGTAGGAGTCCCTACATCACAATGCAGATAGAGACAATCACCTGACCGATTTACTGGATACATGGCTCTTATGAGCAAGTGTATCGTGATAGAGCCATCTTCTTTTGAAGAAGCAATGCAGGAGCCCACATGGGTAGATGCCATGTTGAAGGAGTATGACTCCATTGTCGTAAACAATGCTTGGGATATTTTTCCGAGGCTAGTGGGTAGATTAGTGGTAGGTTCAAGATGGATCTACAAGGTAAAGCAAGTTGGTGATGGGAGCATCGAGAAGTATAAGGCAAGATTTGTTGCTCGAGGCTTCTCACAGATCGAGGGGATTGATTATGAAGAAACCTTTGCACCTGTCGCATGGTATTATTCCATATAGGACCATCCTTGCTCTCTTAGCACAGATGGGTTGGCACATTCATTAGATGGATGTGTACATTGTGTTCCTTAATGGGATCATTAAGAAAGAAGTGTACATTAAGCAGCCTAAATTATTTGAGATCTTCAACAGTGAGTCGCATGTGTGCAGACTCAAAAGAGCGTTGTATGGGCTGAAGCAAGCACCACGTGCTTGGTACACTCAGATCGACAACTATTTCACCGGACTTGGCTTCACCAAGAATGAGGCGGATGCAAACCTGTACCAAATTGTGGTGGAGTGTAAGATTTTAATCATTGATCTTTATGTTGATGATTTAATACTAATGGGTGATGATCAGTTGATACACTCATGCAAGGCAGATCTTGCAAAGGAGTTTGAGATGAAGGATTTGGGCCTCCTTCATTATTTCCTTGGATTGGAAATATGGCAGCGAGAAGGTGAACTATTTCTGTCTCAAGGCAAGTATGCTCAAGAGATACTTGGTAAGTTTCACATGGAGGACTACAAGCCCATGGATACTTCTCTTCCAGGAAATTGGAGGAAAGAGGATGCTACATCGGCAGAGGTAGTGGATGCCACTGTTTATCGACAGTTGGTGGGTTTGCTCATGTATTTAGTTAATACAAGACCGGGAATATGCTATGCAGTGAACCAGATTAGTCAAGCGGTGGTTAAGCCTACCAAGCTCTTTTGGAAGGCAGGCAAGCTTGTCCTGAGGTATCTCAGGGGCACATCTGAGTATGGCTTATGGTACAGATATAAGGATGAGGTGAAGTTGCATGGCTTCACAGATGCAGATTGGGCAGGCAACCCAACGGACAGAAAGAGCACACCAGGAGGTTTTTCCAGTATTGGATCTACAACAGTTTCTTGGTACAGTAGGAAAAAAAGATTCGTGGCACTCAGTTCAGCAGAAGCAGAATACATGGCAGCATGTGAGGCTATCTGGATGAGGAAGATCTTAGTTGGTTTGTTTGGTTCTCATTTAGATCCTACAGTGATATATTGTGATAATTAAAGTTGCATTAAACTATCGATTAATCCTGTGTTTCATTATAGATCTAAACACATTGATATCTGGTATCATCATATTAGAGATTGTGTGTAGCTGAAGATCATGTTTCTTTAGTACATTCCTACGGAAGATCAAGATGCAGATATTCTGACAAAGGCGCTCAGCATGAGAAAATTCAAATACCATAGAGGTAGGATCGGGGTGAAGGATAATCCCTATCTTTTTGAGAGGGAGTGTTGAGATTCAACAAGATGATGAGCGTAGTGAAAAGTAAGCACCTTCACCAGGTGGGGCCTACAAGCTATTTTTAGGTGTATGTCTATTTTTAGACATGGTGAGCATATTCTATAAGTTTCAGGATGCTATTTGTAGATGGTTGATAAAATGTGAAAAATAGATGAAATTCTGTTTTTTAGAATATTGGGCGAAGTCTATTTATAGATCGTCAATCTAAAAATAGGTGCATGTCAATTATTATTAGCCCTTAATAATAATCTAACAATAAATATCAACTTATTCTATTTTAGCACATTATTTTAGTGAAAATATTTGGAAAATCGGTGGGTTGAAGGAATTATGCAATTCCTATGCTTGATTGGTGACTCATGCATGGAGGAATCAGTTAGAACTGAAGTGGAAAAGTTATGACAGAGTTGGAAGAGTAGTTACAGGAGTTTTTATTTAGTTTAACTCAGTTAAGTGAGTTAAACTCAGTTGAGCTAGTTGTATCTATTCTAACTGATAGATACACTAGTGAGAGTTTAGTGAATTAATTATTTAATTAATTCATAACTATAGACTCACTTACAACTGAACAAATACAATAGTTAACTACTTGCATGTCAGTTCTAGTGGAGCCCTAGTGGAGAGATAGGTGAAAGGGTGAGATGGAATATATGTTGTGACTATAGTGATGCATTAAATGCATCTGACACACATTGGAGATGCCATTGAGGATTGTGTGGTCAAGGCAAGGCCAATTCGAATTCATTCAGGGGTCTTCTTCAGCAGGGATTACACAGTGGAGGCAGGTTGTCGGCAAGAAATTGGTGCATACAGATGAAAATTTCTCCATGACAATGTGTAATGATTGTTTATTGTACTGAGAGCTTGATGTAATAAGCTTTTTATGATATTATTACATGATTCCATTGATATACATAATATATGATAGTTGGAGATTTTAGCTTTAAGCTTTCCCATTAAACAACTATGTTTATGTGCGATTGATTTTCTTCATGAGTTTTGCAATTGGTGATTTACTTTCTGCAAAGAATTAAGTGGAAGGATTTTGTATTTAACATAAGATTAATTTGTTAGATCAGGAGGATCTGATAATACTATCAATATTAATAAATTTCTACAATAAGAGCTTCTTGGAGAGCCTCCTTTATTCTGGAAAATTATTCTCTCACTTCCTTATTCTAGTGTACATCTGCCTCTTTTTTGAACATTTTGGTTATATTTCTAACAATTTCTGCATAATTTGGTACAAATATTCTTAGAAAGTTAACCTTTCCCAGAAATATCTGAATATCTTTCTTTCTTCTGAGAAAATGAATTTTCTGAATTGCTTCTACCCTTGCTGGATCAATTTTTACCCCTTGTTTTGAAACTATATGGTCCAATAATTTACCATCTTCCAAGGCAAATAATTTTTTTTGGGGTTAAGAGACAAGCCATACTTCTTGCATTTCTCAAAAGTTCTTTGCAGATGTTCTAAATGTTGATCATCTAAACATGAATAAACAATGACATCATCTAGATATATAACCACATACTTTTCTCCAACAAATGATATGTCCATGGCCCTTTGAAAGGTTGCACTTGCATTCATGAGTCCAAATGGCATTCTAGCATACATGAAAGTACCTCACGGGGTTGTGAATGCTATATTTTTCTGGTCTTCCTTTTCTACTGCCACTTGATTATACAAAGAAAATCCATCAGCCATGGACATCCTATAAGCTCTTATCACCTTTTTTAAAACATAATCCAGTTTAGGTAAAGTATAATTATCCTTTAGAGATGCCCTGTTCAGGTTCCTAAAATCTACACACAATCTTATCTCTCCATTTTTCTTCTTGACATGAACTAGATTATACACCCATTCAGAATATCTGAGAGGAACTATGATCTTTTCTTGGAGTAATTTATTCGCCTCTTTTTCAATTGGAGACAACAATAATGGATTAATTTGTCTTAGCTTTTGTCTCTGTGGTTTTACTCCTTCCTTCAATGGAATCTTATGTTGTATTATATCTTTGTCATATGTCTTCAGATCTTCGTATGACCACGCGAACACATCCATGTACATCTGAAAAGATCAATGTACCTTTCTTTATAACTTTTCGGAACACCTCTGAATAACTCAACTATTTTTGGTTCTTGTTGAGTTCCCAAATTATAGTCTTCCATTTCCTCCTCTTGGTGAGTTTTCTTTGAATCAACTACAACATAATTTGAATCAAAAAACCTCTCAAGAGGAACCAAACCTTTAGGGAGTACATTATCTTTCAATTGAATAATTTTCTGATCACCTATTGTCTGTTTGAAATGTCTTACATCTACTTTCTGATATGTTTGTTCTTCATCCTGAGCTATTTCTCCATCTTCAAGATTTCCAATCATTGTCAAAAAATTATTTATCTGCTCATTGTCTTGAAACACTTGCCAATGTTTCATATTATCTGGGATAGAGGGCCTATGTCTAATCTCTATCTCATACCTTAGCCTTGGATTAATTGGAGGCTTAAAGGTGCAGACTACAACTGCTAATGAATAAACCAGTCTATTATCCTCCCTTGGAATAAATTGAATGTTGAAAGCTTAAAAAAAATTCTCAATCACGTCCCAAACTTCATTTCTACGTGACCTTAATCTTGGATGTTTGGCTTGAAAATGATTTTTTATCTGTCTTATTATCAATTCAGAATCACCAAAAATTGAAATACACTGAATTCCCATCTGCTTAGAAATTTGAAGGCTATTGATCAAGGCCTCATACTCAGCTACATAAATTTTTGAATCAAACTCTAACTTGAAAGAAAAAGGCATGAGGTTACCTTCTTGTGATATTAGCAAGAATCCAGCTCCTGTGCCTTCCTTGGAATAGGCACCATCAAAGTAGAATTTCCAAATATTTTTTGAGTGTACCTCATTATTTACAACTGTTGAAGAGAGTTTCTTCCATGTGTCTTCCGCAAATTCTGCATCTTCATGCAGCATGAAACATGAAAGATCTTCTTTTTCCTGACTATAAATTTGGGAATTACTTACATCTTTCTTGGTAGTGGTTTTCACAAACCTTTTTTATATGTAAAATTTCCTTTATTCCCCATTAAAGACATGGATGATAGCGTAAGTTAAATATAACTTTAGAACACCTCCCAAATTTTCTCCCCATGATCTTGATAGAAGCATCCCAAATCGGGTTGGAATGTCAGCAATAACTACATCCATAACAATTCTTTTTGCTGGAATTTGTGCCAAAGAAACTACCATGTCTATAATTAACCCAACACATTTTACCCTTTTGGAATCAAATGAATACAAATCCATGTAAGGCTTAGTTATTTTCAAATTCAATTCCTTCGTGATAGATAATGGCATAAGATTATGGGAAGCCCCTGAATCCAGCATACAGTTATTGAGAATAAAATCATGAATAAACAATGAAATATAAAAGGGAGGAACAGAAGGATCTATTTCTTCTACATGAGGACCAAAGGTGACCACTGGCTTCTCTTCTTGCAAGTTCACAATATCACTTATATCTTCAATTTGTGAGCGATTAATAAATTCTGAAATTTATTTTTTGTAGACTGGGGTTTCAGCTAATTCTAGAAGAGGTACTTGAATATTGACCTTCTCCAACTCCTTTATCAAACTGAAAACCTGAGTTTGCTTAACATTATTTTTAGGTTCTTCTTCACTATTTCTAGAATTTGAAGCTTGTTCAGGTTCAGGAACAAGTTTCTCCAAAATACTAGTATCAACTATTTTTTTCTGGGAAGATTCACCCTGTTGCACTTCTGTTCGGTATACTGAATTTATAGGTTGCTTCCCTTATTTATTTTCTTTATAAGTTCCTTTTGTTGTGGAGTTTCCATTGGAGGAGGTATAGAATCTTGTTGTTCACCCTTACTATCTTACACCCTAGATCTCTTCCTTCATCTAAAATTATACTTTTTATGTAACTTAGCCTACATAAAATCTATGAATTGTTTACAGTATTCATTCATCTCATCTTCATCAAAAGATACTTCATCCTCAACATATTCTTCTTCACAATATCCTTCTTCATCATCCTCTCTTATATACATAACAGATATATGATCTTGAGCTTCCTTTTGGTCATCTTCTATTGATTCCCCGTATCCAACTTCTAAATATAATGGTGCTTGAACCCGATCTTGATCCCTTCTTTCCCTTTGCAAGATTTGCAAGGGTTGTTTTCTGAATTGAGGATTAAAACCTTTGTTTTGTTGCACTTGTCTTTGGGGGTTTTTACTTTCCAATTCCATCTTAACTAAATTATTTGATATATTTTTAATCACCTTAGTCAAATCTTCAATTATTTGATCTTGTGATGATTCTTCTTTTTCTTTCCCCTTCTCTTGGACTAATTGTCTTTATTTCACCCAGTTGTAGTCATATTGGCTTGAATTTCTAAAGAATTTGTCTATATATGTTCAAGAGTAGGGGATATCCTTTCTCTAAATGTGAAACTGAAATCAACTTCAAAAGCCCCAGCAAAAACCATCTTCTCTCCAGAAGGAGGGGGCTTCATTTCTGTAGGTAAACTATTATACAATTTATTGAATATGTTGACAAATTCATAAATATTCTCATTAGGTTTTCTTTTAATTGCATTGAATTTCGTTAATGAATAACCATGATCCCTTTTCTCTCCCAATATCTGAGTGAATTGATTTTTTGGCTCTTCCCATGTATTAATAGAATTATTTGGAAATCCTTTGAACCACTTTCTAGCCTCTCCATCCAGAGACTGAAAAAAAGCCCCATTACAACATCAAGATGTTCCACATTCAAATTTTCAACAAAATTACAAAGCACAGGTAAATTTTTCTATGTAGTTACTTCATCTTTTCTAGTGAAAAGAGGAATTAATTTAAGATATTCTTGAGGCATTTCATTCATTGGTTGTGGAATATTAAGTAGGGCATATCTATTTAACAAGAAGGCTGGTGCTATAATGTTTACACCTTGATTAACTACTCCTTGGGTAGATGAAGTTGATGAACTTGCTGTGAAAGTGAATGGAGGTGGTGATAAAATGGATATGGGTGCATGTTGGTGAATAATGGCATAGGGACTAACAACTATAATTTTTTTTACCTTCTGTGAAAGTGAAAGAAACAGACTCAAAATAGAGTTCTTCCAACTTAGGTTCTTGAAAATGAATTGGTGTAAAAGGTGAATCTTGTTCCAAGAAAGGAATTACTTTAGATATATTTTCGAACAAAGGATGAATAGAACTACTGCCAAGGGCAGACAATGTAGGACTAGGTGTTGAGGGGGTTTTAGGTTTCTGAACTATTTTAGAAACCAATATTTCAGGATTTGATAAGGCAGGGACCTTCCGATTTGTGGTATTTGACCTCGTGTGAGGCCTTTTATAAGCCAGAATTTTGAGTATAACAAAAACAACAAAAAATTCCTCCTCACTAAAAATCCAAAGGAAATAATGTGAAAAACCCAGGGAAAGCAAACTTCGACTCTTCATCCCTGGAAACGACGCCAAAAAATGTTGGTTCTTAAGAGACAATTCCTTGGTTGTGGAAAGGAATCAGTGCTTAAGACATTTTAAAATTGTGTCACAAAAATAATTATATTACGAGGCCTTTGTTCTATCCCTTTGGAAATTAATTCATTAAAACCCTTAGTAATCTAAAGTAATAAAAGATTCCATAATTCCTTTAACTGTTGATATCTGGATGAAAAGAAGAACTGTTGGGAAACTAAAAATAATATGTTGTAACACAGAATCTATTACTTTAAATCTCAGAATGAATTTGTGAAGAGATAAAAGTTGGAGTGAAGGAGTGCATATTAAGGTTATTTAACTCTTACCTACAAATGTAATTAAGAGACCGACAACTACATTACTTCACTTCATTCAAAGAAGAAAGAGCACAATATGACATAGGAAACATGAATCACCATCAACAGTTGTAGGAAAATTGATGCTTATTTCATTAATTCATCAGAAAAATAAGTATGAAATTGTAGTCTTCCAGAGGTCCAAAACTTGAAATCTTCCTCTTCATTTTCCTCTTCTTAAATACATTGAAAAATAGTTTGTAACTGTCAAAAATTCTTGAAACTACCTAAAATAATTCTTTTCCCTATCAACTACTTTCATTACATTCGAGGGTAATATTACAACCTTGTTTTAAAAGCAGAAATAAAATACAATAACAGAAAGAAATATCATGATGTCTTGTGAATGTCTTTCGTTGTTGATGTGTTTCCCTTTGATGCTGATGTGAATCCTTTCACTGCTGATGTAGTCTTATGAATATCATCTTCTATTGATGCATCTTAAGGAAGATTGGTCATCCATCTTATACATTTCTTCCAAAGCTCAACATTTGTCCTTGAGACATTGATGAGCTTATGATGTTCCAATCTAAAACTACTGATTCTGGTGTAAGTAGGCTTGTCCACAAATAATTTCTTGACCATCCATAACAATTGAAAATATTTATGAAAGGAATTGATAACTGTTGTCCCCTTTAACACTGCATTTTTTCATGAGTATTGTCAACTTTGATTTTTCCATCCACCAACAGAGTTTCATAGGTTTCCCAGGATAATAAGTTACCCTGCAGGTCCTAGCAAGATGGTAATCCAACCCTGGTTATTTTATCAAATAAAGTGTTAAAATTATCTACAACTTGCTTGATCTCTGTCAACCTCTTTTCTGCTGACTTTTTGTGTGCATTATTTATTATTGCCTTGTTAATTTCTGAACACATAATGTTCTATCTTTGATCTCATGATCATTCAGTTCTTGGTCTGACTTGGAGTTGATAAAATATATTAATTTCTCAGCCCAGATGGCTGTGTCATGCATTTTATGTTTGTTAGCTAGCACAAGTTCTTCAAGATATCCGATTATGATCTTCTCCTCTAAAATAAGTAGTAGAGACTCCCAGATTGTTTTCATCCTATAATCTCATTCCAAAGTATATGCTTAGCTTCAATTAGGGACATATTTCCCTTCAGCTTTTACTTGAGATATTTGACTTCTTCACAGGTTGAATGATAATCTGTTTTGTATTTGTCTGCAGTATCCATTGATATTACAATTTCATTATCTTTTGCCCTTATAACCTTCATAGTTGTATCAAGATCACTTTGAGCTTTATTCTTGTCAATTTCTGCCATCTTCAATTCTGTACTCAGCTGTAATATCTTGGCTATTGGGTCATCAGTTTCAGTTGATAAAAATTTTGTGTAGACATGAGAGTCAATCTACCCCTGTAGCCTAGTTATTGCTTCTTTAAATTTGGTAACCTCTTCATCTTTCTGCAACACTTGATGTAAAAGTTTCTCTTTTTTCAGACTCCACTTCTGCTACCTCAGATGCCATTGGGTGTTCTCCAGTAGGAAGTTTTAGATTCCTTCTAAGTACACTTACTTCTGATTCTTCACTCTGCAATAAATTCTGCATAGCTAATCTATCAGTGGGGTATACTCCAATTTCCCATGATTTCCCTGATCCTCTGATTCTTCTTAGCAATTTGGGAAAAAAATTATTTAATTAATAGTAATTTCTCATGAATAGCTTCATTTTTGGATGGTGAATCTGGTGTATTATGTATTTCTCCCAACTAAATTTTCAATCCAAGCTATGCATATGGTACTTCTTCACTAAGCTTAGCCCTCTTCTCAGCTCCTTTCTCCTCTATATCATCATTAATTTCTCTATCTCTTTTATTTCCATTTTAAGAGATAGCAAGAGTTTCAATTCTAGTGTTATCATTCCCTGCAAAACCTCGATTAGCCAAATTTTCAATTTCTGGCTTGCTCTCGTGAGTATAGGTAGAATAAACATTTTCAACCCTTCTTTTAGAAATAACCTGATGTGGGTCATAAGCCCACTTTTCACCCAACAATAAATGCATGTGTTCTAGCTTTTGACTGGCTTCCTTTGCAGCTTGCCTCATATTCAAAATGAAAGTTCCAACAGTCATGGGTAACTTAAACATATGACCCTTCTTCATTGGTACAAAATTAGTCTAATCAACATTTAAACTCTGCCTAATAAAATATATGGCAAAAATCCTTATGGGAACAAATGTAGGTAGTGTGTAAGGTTAAACCACAGCCCCATACAACCTAATCTTTGAATAGTCTTCAAAAATAAACCAGTCCCCATACCTTCAATTGCTACTGAGCTGAATTAATTCTTGGGCTTTAGGCAGAAAAAATGGGGGAGAATTCCCATTCAAAACTTTATAAGCAATTGGTAAATAGTAAGCAAAAAATTCAAACAAACCCCCATCATTAGGTTCATTCCTTACTAGGTCATTCAAAAACGCTATTGACTACCTTCTCTTACTTGAATCCATAATATTCAACCCCAAATTCAAAAATTCCTTTGCATTTTGATACATGAACATATATGTAACAACTGAAGGAAATTTGAATGAACCTGTTAAAGTTAAACTCATGAACTAAGAGTTGATATTCTCTTGCCAAAATTATGGGATATCTAACACTACTTCAAGCTTCATCACTAAATCAAACAATCCCAGTACTGATCTAGATGATATAACCCCAGTTGTTTAGACATGGGCCCATTCTTAATAGCCATGTTTCCGGCCTAACAACTAATATAAGAATCATAAGTGGCTAACCAAGGTCTCCTTAGAATGAGAGGATATCCATTAAACTTGGTTTCTATAGGATACTCCCAAGAGTTAATTAAAACCACAACATCCTCAACAATTCCTTCTGAAGTTACTGTGGACTGATCTGCAAGTTTTAGAATCGTTGTGGTTTTCCTCAAAGTACCTTGGAGGTTGAGTTTAAGCATAGTTTTCCTAGTAATTAAATTGATGGCATCCCTAAGATCAATCAGAGTATTGGATACTATGACACCATCTATGTGCACATATACAATTGGACTACTAGTGTCCATGTACTTTGGGAAGATCACCCATCCCAACATTAAGTTGGACAATTGGCATAACCCTATCCTGTTTAGACAATATTTACGAGTGAAACTTTTGATACGTGCATTTACATCCATTACTTTCAACCATATCCCTCGATGTCAAAATCACTACGTCAATCAAATTGCAAATCATGTTCTAGACTGGCATTTATCACACACAAGACAATAACATTTCACATCATCCACAAAATATACATAAATCATATATATCATATAACATGTTTTTTTAGAGTCCATCTACTCTGAAACATATCACATGCCCATAGCATGGTACAAAAAACAAAACTGTAAAATGGGGGGCACCACTTGCCCCTACAAAAACACTGGGGGGCACCATCTGCCCTACATCTAATCACTCTCTGGAGGATCCCGAGCCAATGGCTATGCTCCCGTAGCTCGTAGATCATGCACATTATGACCGGCCATCGCCATGCGTTGCATGATACCTCGTCATTTCGAGGGTATCCCAATACATAACTCTATGTACTGGTCATCTAAATCTTGCCAACCACGCTCCGACACACCGGTCAGCAACCCCTCACATCTGCGACAGATTTCCTCCACCAGAGCGGCCATCTCCTTGTTCTGTGTTGTCCTTGATCCACTCGTACCTGTAACTCCTGCTGCTGCCGGTCATCCCATATATCCAGCCGGTTTCACTGGCGCTATATCTGCATTCCAAAACATATAACGATTAGTACCATGCATGCTAGTCACAAAGTCTAAAAATGCACATAAAAGATTAGTTTCTTGTCACTTACCATCAGGCCCCCACACTCGACTAGGCGGAAGCGGCAAGTCCGGATCTCCCCAATAAATCATCCCACTATAGGGATAGTCATCTATGTATGGTGGCATCTGATCCCAATGGGCGAAGAACTCGGGTCGGAACACCTATCCGATTGCCCCTCCTCCCCCTCTACACAGTAATCGTCCCCACTGACGCATCCGAGGCTCTCTCGGACCTCCATTAGGTAGCTGTATACGAGGTCGCAAGGTCAGGATCTTCTCGAAGAAGAAATAGCACAAAACCATCCCATAGGCACAATCATGATTCACTTGTCGCTTGCATAGCGACAGTTGTCGTTTCACCGACACCAACATCATCTGGGCCCACCCATAGTAGGTCCCACTCAGCACACTCTCCACAATCATCATATGCCCTCCAGTGATGTGATGGAATGCCTGGCTACCCAAGATCCGCAACATTGCTGCAGCCACTTCCCGGGTTTCCAACCTCTCTAGATCACCAATGGATATCCGAGTCCCTTTGACTCGGACACCTGGTCGACAATGCCACTCAAAAAACTCCATAATTTTACGCCCTCATGGTAACACTGGCTATGTATTTCCCACCATCCCTAATGGTGGGAGACTAGTCAAGAAATACAAATCCTGGACCGTTAGCTCGATCCTGTGCCCCTGCACTACAAACGACTCGTGATCTAGATCCCAATAACTGATCATCCGGGCCAACAAGGGCCCTCCATCCCTCATCAAAGGGTTCTCCAAAAATTTCAGAACCCCATACCTAGCCCGTGCACGACGGACAGCCTGATCCACCTGGATTTTCGTCCGTAATGTACCCAAGACTCTCTCTCTCCAGTTGATCCATATATCTTCCATATCTGCACAAAAACATCATTTTTGTCAGCCTCTAGAATAACAAAACTGCATTAACTTACACTAAAACAAAATCTGAGCCCATAACAGCACTAAAACCCCCCACATCTAACAGGTCGCACTTTTTGCGCAAAACCTGGGCCAAGTCACACTTTTTAGGCCAAAACTTGTGTCCCAGGTCACAAATTTTGCCCCAAAAAGTGTGACCCATAATGATGAAGTAGGGGCAGTTACTGAGATTTAAAGCCCTAATCTGCAATTTGAATCCATCGAAAACAAAGCTTAGGATGAGGCCTCTTACCTGCAACTGACGGATCACAATTCCAACGGTTGGTTTATCCACTACGATCGCCGCAAGATTTAGGGCCTTCTCTCCTCTCCACATTCACCACAGCTACAGAAGAAAATGAATGATTTTGGAGGGAAAATGCCTTATTAGAAGAAAACCCATGTTTTTTCTTTCGCCCACTGCGACCAAACCGTAGCCCTGTTTGACACACCGTCTACACCGTTGGAAAGCTCTCACCGAGCACTCAAATGTGTATCTGTTATTTTTTCATGTTTTGATACTTCACCAGGACACATTTTGTCCATGAAGGGTCTATTCACCTCTTTTTAAAATCGAATTTCTTCACTTACGACACTTGTACTTCGGGCACCACTTTGCCTACTTACTCGTCTTCATTCGTGTTGATTTTCGTCATGAGCTACCTGATTGTACTCATGCTTTTATGGCTCCCCATTGGACCCGTACTTTGAGGCAGCACCCTTGAGTTGCCCTTGTTTAGAGCATCCGAGTCAAGTCATCATCCATAGAGTCTATTCCGAGCCCCTTTTATACCCCACTATACTCCTTCATCCTTTCTTCCTTGATCCCTCTCTCGTGTTGCACATTATGGCCTTTAGTACTCTTTTCCCCTATCCCTCATGATATTATGTCCATTGCTGCCAAGCCATTCATATCCTTTATGCTCTAACAAGGGAAGTCGTCCAACTCCTCCTCTGTATCCCACATTCCATCATCATTATCATTATCTACTTGTTTGTCACTCTACTATTTTCCCTCATGCCTTACTTGGGGTTCCCTTATTACCTCACCTATGGCGGACCTACTTCTGTCGAAATCAGCTCATTTACTCCAGAAGCCAGGTCTAGGGGGTAGTGTAATTTGGTTTGAGCTCTTCTCAGCCTGATCGTGATCTATACACTTGATGGTCTAGTGATGCAGTAACTGCTATTGGTGATTCCCATGCATGTGTGAGATGTCTCAACCCTCATGAGGGGGTGGCCCTGCAGGTAGCCCCCCACATGCCTGGATGACTTCTTCATTTTTTCCCTTGATTCAACTCCTCTTATTTGATGATATCAGCCTCAACCGCTTGCAGCGCCTCTCCGATTTGCATATATCAGTAAGCTTTTGTGCGCCCTTCCCCGTATGTAGGGGGAATTTGGGTATATTTGTATCTCATGTACCAAAATCTTCTTATATAAGTCCCGAAGGTCATTCCAGGCATCACATGTATGTGGGATTCATCATTTTTATCTGGCTCATGTTTAGGCCAGCACTTGCTTCATTATTGCGTTTCGTGGTTTTTTGGGCGCCTTATTCTTTGTACTATTGTCTCGGCGGGCATAGGTATGCCTCCCCTGTCGCCTTTAACACTGGTACTACTTCATCACTGAGAGACTTGTTGCACCTATAAGTCTTGTCTCCTGCAGGTTTAGTCCTTTAGCACATTAGACTACCTTACATTCCTCTCTCTCACTTCCCTCTTGATGCCTAGTGATTGAGTTCTTACAACGTACTTCGGTCATACGATTTGCTCCTAACACTCTTACGTTGGGGGGCAATCTTTTACACCATTTTTTGGTCATCTAACCCATTATCATTAGATGAACCCAAGTACACCATGTAAGACCAATTTTACCCTAAGTAAATTTGCTTTCACCATATAAAACAACATTTGTCTATATTTCCTAGTCATATTTAACCCACAACAAGGAAATCGATTAAATAAATCATTATTTATTTAATTATTTCCTAGGAATAAGTTATTCAAATCATTATTTAATAATATTCCTAGTTAAATCTGACTAAATCATTTGTAAATAATTAAATAAATCATTATTTATTTAATTATATTCCCACCATCTCCCCAAAATAATAAATAAATAATTTATTTATTTATTGTTTATAAATAAAGGAATTGACCCAAGTCAAAATACCTTTTCCCTCTAACAAATATAATTAAATATTCCTGAAGGGTGATTCTAGAATTTGATTAATAATATTTTATTCATGCACCGAGTTCTAGAACACCCCAATATTTTGTTATAAATAGAAGGGTTTTCCCCATTCATTAGTCACCTTCATTGCATTAGATCACACTGGATCTATTCTTGGTCACCATTTTCCATTTTTTCTTTGTGAGTTCCCATTGAGTTCTATGTTTGTTAGGGTTTTCTACCACAATAAGAGAGAGGAATTTTAGATCTGAAACGCTGAGGATTTTCAAGAACCCATCCCATTGAGGAGAACTAGAAAACACCTTTCTTGTTTTCCTCTCAGGTGCCCCATTCTTTAATATAATACAAATCATTCTTTTAAACACTTTGTTCTTGTCTTGTCTATTGGATGCATGGAGCCATATTATATTTTATCTGCTTAATGTATTTTGTGCTTAGATTTGAATTTGTGTAGCAGCCTTAAAGATATTTTGCAGCCATAATCGATGTTAGGGCTATTTGTTATGCGTAGCTAAAGTGATCTCTTATGACGAAAGATTCATACTAACAAGAGTTATGGGAGAAGCCTATCGGAACTGAAAGAAAATAATCTATTTTAATTTATCCATGAATATGATACATATGTGTGTGTGTGTTATATTAATAAGATAGATTTGGCGAAAAACTCAAAGGAGAGACCCAAAATGGAATTTTCTACTTACCAGTCAATTAAGAAGTTATGGATTCTTGATTCCATTCATGGCGATAAAGTTATCACAGTAGGAAGGAATGGTGTTATTTCTTTTCCAATATCTTTCCAGAGAGAAGACTGAACCAAGAGTAAGGTATTTGTACGCTGCAAAGGCAACATTCTTGTGCTGGGTTGGACCCAATCGGAGGATGTTGAGGTCTATAAGCTAACATGGACATGGTCATTTTCACTTCACTCTGGAAGTAGAAATATCGGGGGATACTCAGACATGATCCTTGATATTATTAAAAGGGTGGAGGGTGACCTTTCAATTGATTTTTCCATTCTTTCTATTAAACTGATAAGTATGAGAGTTAGTTGATGTGGATAATCGGTCCTTGTGCGTATAAAGAATATTGTGATATTTTCAAATTTTGTGCGTAATAGAGATAGAAATCAATATAATAAAGGTTACATGTATTCGGTAGGAAAAATGAACAAGTTGAATTAAGATAGTATTCTACAGAAGAAATTTGAATTGCTAGTTAATAATATTTAAATTTGTATAGCATCCAGAGATGTGTATTTCTGTAGAAAAGGTAGGAAAAATGCTAGTACTAGTTAATATAGTCCTTAGTAGTGAAACCAAAGGTCAGAGAGTCTGTACCCATAATACGTGTAAGATAAAACTCTAATTATTTGGCTTAATAGCAATTTATGATAGACTCTTGTACGAACCCTTAAGGGGTAAATAAACATATTAGTTACAGAACCCTGTCGAAACATAGCAATATCTACTTAACCATAATCAAGGAACCAATTTATATTAAACATGGGACATTGTAAGCTTGAGAGGAAATACAAGCTCCAAACGAACCTAGGAACATGCATTGTCACATAGTACATTGACTGTATCCGAAAACTTTGATAAATAAAAATGAAAAGAAAAAAAGATTCATACTATAATGGCTTGGACCTGTTCTTTATAAGAATGAAACACTGAAACTGTAAAGTAAAATTTCATAACCATTGCAAGTTTGTATTAAGCAAGAAATTTAGAAGGAAATTCCTTTACCTTTAATCATAGACTGATAACATACTAATTAAATTAAAAAAATAGTCTATTTCAGAATAATAGTGCGACTGGTAGAAAACCTTAGTTACACGAAACTGCCATATTTATTTAAAAACAACAAAAATACTCAATGACTTCATATGGTGATACATATCTTTATAGACAAAATGTAATTCTAGTTACTTAAACAGTGTAACTTATCCAACCCAACTGCACCATAAATCTTAAAAAGAAATAGCATGAACTAGAGCGTTCATCACTATCAAATTTTATAATAAACATCTTAAGGGTTCTTACAACAACTCCTACAGCAGAGCCAAACAGCTACTAGACACCCTTACAATCTAGTGGAAAATACTATAAAATAATATGAAAACATAGGTGCAGGGTTTTGACCCTCAGACCCAAAAAAAAAAAAAAAAAAATCCAACGCTATCTGCGGTCATCAGGACAAGCCTCACAAAGAATTCCAAATTACATGGTAAGAGAAGCCAATGATTAATTATCTTTTTGTAGGAAGGCCAGGCCTGAAATTTGGACCAAGCCATTAAAGCAACATTAAGTCATACCTGCAACACCAAGGGACAACATAGTTTTATCAGTGTGAGATTCATGATTGTAACTAAAATCTAGATAAATTTGAGTAAAAACGGAAGTCAATAGCACCAAATTTACCTATAAGAAGAGTCGTGGCTTCATGACCAAACCAAAAAATATGGAGGAGGGAATACCCCTTTTAAACTAGTCACCTACAACAAGCGAGAATTCACAAATTACAAGAATTCCACCCCGAGACAATTACTTGTGTAGCAAAGTAGGAAATTCATTATGCCAATTTGACAACCATTCCTAGAACCTATCAGAGGAGTCTAGATGAACATTCAATATTCATTATTAAGCGAAACTAATAATTGGGTGCAGAATAGGATTAGTAAAACAAAATATGTTACCTGCAACGAGCAGCAGAGCGTCCAACCCTCGAGGAGAGGTCACAATGTGTCTAGAAGGAAGGAAGGATACCTAGTTGCAGAGCAGCATTTTTCCCCTAGCAATGGAAAAGTGAAAATTTTAGCAAGGCTTTAGGGGGACGAGGATGCCCTAACTACCTCTCAAAATATTATAGTCGTTTAATCATCTGCGAGATCAATGGTGCAATGTGTATCGAGTGTCGATCATTCGATGTGCCAAGAAGTGGTTTGTGAAACTTCGTTGGAGTAAGGTTAAGTTAATTAAGCATTCTATCGTCACCCTGGCTAACTATGTCAAATAATAACGTGGGGGATCGCACCCTAAAAGTCCTTATTAAGTGAAGGTTTTGGTATTGAAATGTAAAACAAAACATGAACCTTATACAATATCATTGCAATATAAATCATGACGAAACCTATCTATTAGAAACCTTTATCATGCGACAGGAATGAAGATTGAATGTCAACTCAAGTCTAGTAGCATGTTCAGAAGCATGAGTGTTAGGTTTTTTTTTTTTTAACTGAGTCCTTGGTTACATTTCATATATGTTCTTTTTTTTTCTTACCATTCCTAAAAAAAAATTCAAATATTATTCATAAGGTGATGATTTACTATTTCGAAGGTGGTGATATGTGTTACACTTACTCTAGGGGAAAAAGGAAATTTTGATTTCCTAATTTATAACAAAAAAAAATATTTAATTATATATATATATATATATATATATATATATATATATATATATATATTTGTTTTTTTTTTCCAATATTAAATTTTTATTTTTAAAGAAAATAATAAATAAATTTAAAATTAAAATATTAAAATTATAAAAATAATTTAAAATTTTAATATATATATAAATTTAAAAGTATATTTTCTTAAAATTTTATTACACAATTTTAATATTGTAAAACTATATATTTATCTAAATAATAATTTTTAATATTATAAAATTCTTTATTTCTATAAATTTAAGAATACAATATTTTAAAAAAATTCACGAAAATTCAAAAACTTTTATATTTGTTTATAAAAATACTTGAAATTTAAATTTAGTAAATATAAAACCTTAAATATGTCCCTGCAAAATCCCCTCACTCCTTAAATTATAAATAAATAACAAATAACTCATTTATCCATTAAAAGAAAATCTAATCATCTTCTAACCATACTCAATCATTTATGGAATGGGTGAATACTTAACACATAACTCTTTCAAACATTAAGCAAATTTAACCATGTTATATGAAGAAAGCATCAAATATGTTTGAAGATATTTCTCAAAAAAATAAAGAGATTGAATAATCGTACATTAGAAACCATTAAATATGATTTCAAATATTTCAAATCTATATAGAATTATATTATTTTATTAAAATATTAGTTTATTGATGATGAAGAAGAAGAATTAATGTTTATCGAGATTAATAAGGCTGAATTGGGATTTTTTAAAGAAGAGGAAATGAAGCTTCTTAAATCACCATAGTTTTGTTGACTAAACACGTCAAGAAGGTTGGTAGTGTACAAATGTTTTGGAAATGGGAAAATATGTGAGTAAGAGACTAACTATCCAAAAGAAAGTGGTTTTCATCTTCAACCCTCTAGTATCTCACAATTGACATATTATTTTATCTCAGAGTGTTTTGGGTATATACCAACACCCAGAAGTTAGTTCTTATATTTTCAATGTTCATTTTCTTGTCAGCACTAATCAAGACAAAAAGATAATTATGGGTGTTTTGGGAATATAATAAGGAGCCAGAGTTAGTTCTTATCTTTGCAATTTTCATTTTATTGTTAGCACTAATAAAAACAAAGAGATAATTCTAGTTTGTGAGAGTGAGGTTGATCACCTCCCTATAATACCTTATTTTTTTTTCCCTTATAGTTCCTTATCATGCCACAATTTATCCTTAAATTTGGAGCTAATAGTATTTTTAATATTATCTTTACTCTCCAAAGTGATCTCCTCCTTTAACCCCTAACAATCAAGCCAAAACTAGGTATGTTGTGTCAACCACTTTTGTTTAAGATGGAGATGGAGGTTTTTGCTAAAGTTGGAAGTAATATAGCTAGAAATTGCACTACATGTTGGAAAAGAAACACTTTAAGGAAATAGCATGGGAAAGAGTAGCATAGAAAAAATAAGATGTTGTGGAGAAGGAACCATCGTGAAGAGAAAGAACCATCTTGAAGGAATGAAAGGAAAATTTGAGCGGAGTAAATTGAGAAGTTATTGTTAGAAATTGTTGTATAAGATTGGAAATTTGGATGGTTTATAGACAATATGGATGTCATAACATATATCTATTTTGAATTTTTTTAGTGTCTCTGGCCACCATGCATCTAATAGGATCCATTTCAACTGAGAACCTTTGATTGTGGATGAGGTTAGAAACTAATAACTTGTGAAATCCATAGCCATTTTCTTTGATTGTGGATCAGGTTATAAACTAGAATACACTCTCTCTTTAATACAAGAACAAGAAAAAGAAAAACTATGTATATTTAGATGTATTAAAATTTAGATACATTTTATTAAGTAAAATTCTAAAAGAATAATGGTTATAAACAATTACAAATAGTTTTATTAAATAATTAGTTTACATCTATATTATTTATGAGAGGGATCAATTATCTTTTCACTCTAAAAGAGGGAGTAGTTATTGTTAGAAATTGTTGGATAAGATGGGAAATTTGGATGCTTTGTAGACAATATGGATGTCATAACATATAGCTGTTTTGAATTTTTTTAGTGTCTCTGGCCACAATGCATCTAATAGGATCCATTTCAGCTTAGAAAATCAATAGATCACTATGTGAATGATAATTTGTGACATCCCTAGAAATTTTCTTTGATTGTGGGTGAAGTTACAAACTAATAACTTGTGAAATCCCTAGCCATTTTCTTTGATTGTAGATCAGGTTATAAACTAGAATACACTCTCTCTTCATAACAAGAAGAAGAAAAACTATGTATATTTGGATGTATTAGAATCTAGATACATTTTATTAAGTAGTATTTTAAAAGAATAATGGTTATAAACAATTACAAATAGTTTTATTAAATAATTAGTTTAGATCTATATTATTTATGAGAGGGATCAATTCTTTTTTCACTCTAAAAGGGGTTTGTATATCAAGACATTTGATCCCTCTTGGCTCTTGGTAGATCCATAGTTAAGATTGATCTAGGCCATCTTAATTTTCCCCTTTAAATTAACTACATTCTACAAGAATACCATGGGTCAATACCATGGGTTGTTTTTATAGTTTATTATAGAAGAAAAACCATGTATATTTGGATGTATGAAAATTTAGATACATTTTATTAAGTAAAATTTTAAAAGAATAATGGTTATAAACAATTACAAATAGTTTTATTAAATAATTAGTTTAAATCTATATTATTTATGAGAGGGGTCAATTCTCTTTTCACTCTAAAAGTGATTTGGATATAAAGACATTTGATCCCTCTTGGCTCTTGGTAGATCCATAGTTAAAATTGATCTAGGCCATATTAATTTCCCTCTTTTAATAAACTACATTCCACATTACCATGGGTTGTTTTTATAGATTTTTATTATTTTTATTATTTTTATTTTTATTGTATTTTGACCGAGTTAAAATTTCCATTACATTATGTCAATATTTTTATTCAATTTACTTTTATTTTTATTTTTGTGTAATTTGACATAGTCTCACCAAAACCTAAATTCAATCTAACTTATTAGAAAGAAAAAAAAACTAACATTATAAAAAACATATATAAAACTATTTACTTGTGGATCTAATGGCCTAAAACATTTCAATCGTCTAACATTTGATCCAATGGCAGCTCGGGGAGTTATTTTCAAATAGAAATTCCTTAAAGCGTACTAAACTCAATCTAGCTTATTAGAAAAAAAAAAACTAACATATAAAAAACATATATTAAACTATTTACTTGTGGATCTAATGGTCTAAAACATTTCAGTCATCTAACATTTGATCCAATGGCTCAGACATAGACACAATGGCAGCTATGGGAGTTGTTTTCAAATAGAAACGCCTTAAGACTTAATAAATATAATAATTACATTTTTGATATCAAAATGATAGAGAAATTTAAAAACTGTAAGATTAATAAATATTGAAATTTAATAATATGTATTTGTATAATAAAATAGAAAAATATGGTGAAAAATTAAGTTTCACATAGATATCCGATATTAACTAAGATATTAAAAAGAAACATTAAAAAATATTAAACATAAATTTAGATACTTAAAATATATTGATAAAGTTAATTGATTTAAAAATATTTAATTTTTATTGTTATATTAAATAGATATATTATATTCATTAAATATACTTAAATATAATATTTTTAGTAGTTAGTGGGTTTAATTCTATTTTTCATTAGGATATTATTTTCTAGAGATGTGTTAGTTTGTTTGGTAAAAATTTAGGAATTCTTATAAGCCAAAAAAAAATAGAAAATAATAATATCTTGATATTGAGGTGAATAATAGCTACGCTAATGATTTAATACTAAATCTTGCCCAAAAAAATCCTCTAAATTATATATAATATTTTAATTTAATTTATTTAATATATTTTTCCAAAATAATTTAAATTTTAAATAATATTATATTTAAAATTTAAATATGAGAAAAAATTAATGTATTTAACTAATTTTAATTATTTTAATGTAATCTATACATCAATATTTTACTAACATATATCTTATATTATAATTCCCAAGTGTCTATCTTTTAGAATCAAAAATTTTATTTTGTATATTTTAATATTTTATTATTATTTTAATGTAAGTTATACTTTCCAATTTTAACTCAAACATTTTCTATATTATAATTCCTAATTCTCTATTATTTAAATTCAGAATTTAATCTCCATTAACAAATATTAAAGAAATTCCTAAAAGTTTATTATTTAAATTAAAAAAAAAATTAATATATTTTAATCATTTTAATCTAATTAACGCATTCAAATTTTAACTCAAACATATCCTATATTATAATTCCTAAATGTCTATTATTTAGATTCAGAATTTAATCTCGAAATTCCTCAAAGTATTATTTAGATGAAGAAAAAACTTTAATATATTTTAATAATTTTTAATTATTTTAATGGGACTTATACATTCAAATTTTAACTCAAATATATCCTATATTATAATTCCTAAATGTTTATTATTTAGATTCATAACTTAATCTCCATACCAAATATTTAAAGAAATACATATATATATATATAATCAAATAAATTTTAACTTGGACATATTTTATTCTATATCTAAATCTTAATAGATATGACATTTTTATCTATATCTTATATTATAATTCCTAAATATCTATTATTTAAATTTAGAATCTAATCTTTCTAATAAATATTTAAAGAAATGGGAAACCATGAGTATGGGAATATCTCTATCAAATGATAACTTCTTCAAATGGAAAATATTGCCTTAGTTTAGCTATCTCTTTCCAAGGTTTTTATATATAAATAATTATGTAAAATTATAAATATATTTTAATTTAAAATATATTATATTTATATATATGAAACATTATTTAAAAATTATGATTACTTTATATTTATGATAATGGATCTATTAATATTAATATTAAATGTGAAAAGGTTGTGTAAATATGTTTATTATTAATGAGAGAAACATATCATCCCATATTAATAATTTAATTATCAGGGTGTGTAAAATATCATACAAAATGTCGGCTTAAGTTTTAAATTAAAAAAAAAATGAAAAATAAAAATCGCATTGTGCTAGAACATATATCAATTTCTAATACAATTATGTATTATTTATATAATTTGAATGGACAGTAAATTATATACGTGAATTTGAATGGATCATAAATTTACCTTTAACAAAAAAAATTACCACATTGAATTTCCAAATTAAGTAAAATTTTAAACATCTTTACTCTTACTAAAGTCAATACCATTTTCTAAATCAAAAGAAAAGAGTTAATTCAACACAAAGAATCAAAATCCAAAATCTTTTAATATTTCTTTTAATTAAATATTTGTAAAATGAATTTATACTTACTCCAGAGCTATGGTAAATAAATAAAAATATATATAAACTAGATGTATGATAAATAAATAAAAATTCTTTTTATATTTATTCCATAAACCTTTTTATATTTAAAAAAACTTTAAAAAGAGGTTTTATTTAGATGAAGCCTATGGGACGAATACCATGGGACAAATTAATATTGATACCATGGGCCAAATACCATGGGTAGGTAAATAAATATAAAAGAGGTATAAACAAGTATGATAAATAAATAAATAAATATAAAATATATATAAAGAGGTATGGTAAATAAATAAATATAAAAGAGGCATAAAGAGGTAAGGTAAATAAATAACAATATATCAAATAGGATTTCAAATAAAAATCTAATTATATAACAAGCCTATGGGCCAAATACCATAGTAAAGAAAAGGGGTATGGTAAATAAATAAAAATATAAATAAACTAGAGGTATGGTAAGTAAATAAAACCTCTTTTCATATTTACTCCATAATCTGCTTTATATTTACGAATATTTATGTTCATTATTTTACATAACTAAGAAGAAATAGAGAGAGAGAGTGATAAGGGAGAGATGGAGAGAGAGTGTGTATGTTTAGGGGTGAGATAAAGAGACAAAGTAAGATGTGTACAAAGAAGGGGGGAGAGAAGAAGTGAGAAGGAGAGAGGGAGGGATATAGTAATGTAGTTGGAGAGAGAGAGGGGTGGAAATAGAGAGAGAAAGAAAGGGATGGGGGAAGAGAGAGGATTAGAGAGAGATAGAGAGAGAGAGATATGGGGGAAGAGAGAGGATTGGAGGGAAAAGAGAGAGAGAGGTGGGAGAGAAAGGGAGAGAGAGGAAGGATGAGAGAGAGGAGGAGAGTGATGGGGGAAGAGAGAGTATTGGAGAGAGAGATGGAGTTGGAGGGGGAGAGATGTAGGAAATAAGAAATATAGAGAGTGAGAAGTGGAGAGAGAGAAGGAGTGACAAGGGAGAGACAAAGAGAGAGCGTGTATGTTTGGTGCTGAGATAAAGAGACAAATAAGGAGAGATTGAGATAAGGGGGGAGAAGGAGATATAAGGAGAGAGGGAGGGATATAGTAACATAGTTGGTGGGTGAAGAGAGAGAGAGAGGGAGAGAGTGATGGGAGAGAAAGGGAAAGAGAGGAAGGAAGAGAGAGGATGTGAGAGAGTGGAGAAAGGGAGGGAAAGAGAGATCGACTTGGAAGGGGAGGAGGAGAGAGGTAAGAAGAAAGAAATAGAGATAGAAAGGTGGAGAGAGAGAGATTGAGTGAGTGATAAGGAAGAGGGAGAGAGAGGGAGAGGGGGGGAAGATAGAGATATAGATGGAAGGTGAAGAGAGGGAAGAAGAGAGAGATGGGGAGAGGAGGGGATTGACAAAGAGATTGATATATATGGATTGCGAGAGTGTGTGGGTTTAGGGGGGTGAGATAGAGAGATAGAAAAGAAGAGATGGAGGGGGATATAGATATGGATGGAGGGTGGAGAGAGGGAATAATATTTCTCACACTAGATGGATTGATATAAGTGGAGATGGTGATTTATAATCCTATTTGATTATTTGCACCATATGCATCGATTTTAGTGTAGATATTTATTTCTAATGATATTTGATTACTTGCACTAGATGCATTGATTTCAGTGTAGGTGGTGATTTCTAATACAATTTGATTGCTTGCACTGAATTTGTTGATTTCAATTTAGATGTCGATTTATAATTATATTTGATTACTTGCACTATATGAATTAGTTTCAATGTAGATTATTTCTAATCCTATTTGATTGTTTTCTTTAAATGCATTAATTTCAGTGTAGATGGCGATTTCTAATCCTATTTGATTTATTTGAGTAAGTACATTGATTTCAGTGTAGATGTTGGTTTCTAGAGAGAGAGAGAGAGAGAGAGTGATAAGGAAGATGGAGAGAGAGGGAGAGAGGAAAAAAGGAGGAAAGAGAGATATTAATGGGGGAGAGGGAGAGAAGGGGAAGATAGAGATATAGATGGAAGGTGGAGAGAGGGAAGAAGAGAGAGATGGGGAGAGGGGGTGATTGAAAAAGAGATTGATATATATGGTGTACGAGAGCGCGTGTGTTTAGGGGGGTGAGATAGAGAGACAAAAAGAGAGAGAGGGAGGAATATATCTCGCACCAGATGGATTGATATAAGTGGAGATGGTGATTTCTAATCCTATTTGATTATTTGCACTAGATGCATCGATTTTAGTGTAGATATTTATTTCTAATGATATTTGATTACTTGCACTAGATGCATTGATTTCAATGTAGGTGGTGATTTCTAATACAATTTGATTTCTTGCACTGAATTTGTTGATTTCAATTTAGATGTCGATTTATAATTATATTTTATTACTTGCACTAGATGAATTGATTTCAGTGTAGATGGTGATTTCTAATCCTATTTGATTTCTTTGAGTAAATGCATTGATTTCAATGAAGATGTTGGTTCCTAGAGAGAGAGAGAGAGAATACAAAAGGAGGAAAGAGAGATATTAGCGGGGGAGAGGGAGAGAAGGGGAAGAGAGGGAAGAAGAGAGAGATGGGGAGAGAGGGTGATCAACCAAGAGAATGATATATATGGAGTGCGAGAGCATGTGTGTTTAGGGGGGTGAGATAGAGACAAAAAAAAAGAGATGGATGGGGATATAGATATGGATGGAGGGTGGAGAGAGGGAAGAATATTTCTTACACTAGATGGATTGATTTAAGTGGAGATGGTGATTTATAATCCTATATTTGATTATTTTCACTAGATGCATCGATTTTAGTGTAGATATTTATTTCTAATGATATATGATTACTTGCACTAGATGCATTGATTTCAGTGTAGGTGATGATTCCTAATACTATTTGATTGCTTGCACTGGATGTGTTGATTTCAATTTAGACGCCGATTTATAATTATATTTGATTGCTTGCACTAGATGCATTGATTTCAATGTAGATTATTCCTAATACTATTTGATTGTTTGCGCTAAATGCATTGATTTCAGTGTAGATGGCGATTTCTAATCCTATTTGATTGTTTTGAGTAAATGCATTGATTTCAGTGTAGATGTTGGTTTCTAATCTTATTTGATTGATTGCATTAGGTGCATTGATTTCAATGTAGAAGTTATTTTCTAATCTTATTTGATTGCTTGCATTAAATGCATTGATTTCAATGTCTATGTTGATTTATGATTTGATGTAATTGGATATATGATGGTACATTAATATTAAAGTGATTGGATTAACAATATGCATTGATTTTAGTGTACGCACAAAAAGTTATTAACAATGTAGATTGATTTTTGTGTTATAGTAATTTAAGCTATTAATATTGGAGAGCAAGAGAAGCAAGGTATCATGTTTACTACAACAGATCAAGCTAAATATTTAAATGGTTTACGATTTAATTTTTTTTTCTTCATATAATCGATATGAAAAGATAACAAAACTAACAAGGGAGGAAATAAGAATAGTAGAAGAAAATAGTTTGATATTGATTGTAACATGAGTACGTTCTTATTATTCACATTTTCTATCTTTCAACACTATTATTTTCACTTTGCATTTAAAAAAATATTTCATCATTTTTCATCATTATAGTTATTAACAATAATTATCATCTCAACGAACTGAGGTAACTAAGAAAATTTAAAATTAAAATGACCAAGTTAATCTCAGAAATATTTAGCATATTTAAAATGATTATATTAATATTTGATATATTTACATATTAATGATAAAATTAATCATATCTTTGATAGATTTTCCTTGGCAACACACGACTGGAACGAGCCTAGATCCATCTTACATCTCAAAAATATACAAAAATTTTAATAATCTGAAAAATGTGACGTTGATGCCTTAGACTGGAACTAGCCTAGATCCATCTAACTCTGGATCTATCATGAGCCGAGAGGGATCAAATCTCTCGAGGTGCAAACATTTCCTCAAGTTTTTCACTCAAAAAATAGGTTTCCACCTCGAGAGATTTGATCCCTCTCGGCACATGATAGATTCAGAGTTAGATGGATCTAGGCTGGTGGTTAATAGAGGTAGTGTTATATAAATTATTCAGATTTAAATCATGATAATATTTGGATTTGATTTTTGTATTTATATGATAAAATGATTTGCTATTTAAGGAGAAGTTTGCATTTTAAGAGATTTGATTATTTTTTGTATTTGGTAGATGAAGTGTTAAGATACACATAGGAAAAATATAATTCCAATACTGTTGGATAGACACCACCGGTATCCACCACCGCAGGTGAAAAGAGTCTAAAAGTCAATATTGTCATGATACATTGCATGTGGTTATGTTTCAGAGTACAGCATAGTCAGTATCGGCGAGGCAGTTATGGATTGACGGGGCACTTCTGTTGAGCGATATAACGAGATGGACACGTTGAGTCATCGTTCTTTGTACTTATAATGCTTGTTGAGTGGGATAGCCATAATCCACGTCCAACCATCCGAAGATAAGGTAGCACCGTCCATATCTTTATAGAGACAAAATGTTCCGGATATGTCATAACCGTTTGAATTAAGGTATCACCTTCGCATTGTTTTCCTAACTCGAATTCATTTGGATGGCAGTTTTCTGGTTGGAATATGGTAAAGAATTTTTTTCTATGAGTTTCTGAACGTGGGAATGCTCGGAACTTCGGTACGGGTGTCAGGAACGGTTAGTAGTTTTTTCAAAATTTACAGTAAACAATTAATTGCCAGCGGTAATAATATATAATAATTAAAAATTAAAAAATATTTTTTTGATTAATATTGTGATTTAATATGAATATTTTCATTCAACATTAATTTAAAATTTTAATTTCTCGTTTGAATATCAGATTGAAAAATAAAAATTTTAAAATGTAAATGATTTAAGGGACACTTTTGAATTTATGAAATATAGTGAAAATCAAAGAAATGATATTAATATTTATATTGCTAGCATGCCCAATGTAGTACATAGTAAAAAAATGCAAATGCAAGTGGAAAAGTAATACATGGTCCAAAAATGTCCAAAGGCCAAAACACAACATTAAGGACTAAAGTTGAAGATGATCATAAAGTGCAATATTCGGCATCAGGATTATCCATATAACTTTGAGCTTCTCTAGGTCTCTAGGTACTAGGTTCTAAGTTCTCGTCTTCGAATGTAAGGTTGTCATGAATTCTATGAGAATAATTTCTCAGGTTAGTTTAAATTCACAATATATCTCTATAACATGATTTCTATTAAATGGGATAATCTTCCCCACAGAGTCTATCTTGAATCAGATAATTCTTATCAATTCGATTTCGTTTTACCTCAATTTCGCTTGGAGATTAGAGTTATTAAATTTATTAATAATTTCTTCACAAGTATGTGTAAACGTTAGTTGTCATGAATTCTATGAGAATAATTTCTCAGGTTAGTTTAAATTCACAATATATCTCTATAACATGATTTCTATTAAATGGGATAATCTTCCCCACAGAGTCTATCTTGAATCAGATAATTCTTATCAATTCGATTTCGTTTTACCTCAATTTCGCTTGGAGATTAGAGTTATTAAATTTATTAATAATTTCTTCACAAGTATGTGTAAACGTTACTTATCAGTTCTCCAAATAATTCCATGTCGAAGACATGAAGAATTAATTTCAGAGAGTAACATATAGAAATAACAATTATATATTCTAGGTTTTTTATTACGAAAAATGCCTACCTAATTTGTAAATTCCAATTTCTATAACAATAATTCTCTTTCCCGAATGAGATTCATAGAATTATTCATATTCTTACCTTAGGAATTACGAAAAGTTTTAATCAGTTACCTCACTAATAAAATGATTTATCTTGGAGACTCTTCTTTTAACCCTCTAAAACCAGTCATGGCCGTTCAATTTTCACGTTGTCCTAACACAGGTACTTTCGCTCCCATATTTTTCAATATAGCTAGTTATTTACAATATATTGATTTGTATTTTTCTATCCTTAGGTTTTGATTTGATTCCTTATGTGAATACAGGAATTTATCATGATCTCTATACTTGACTAGTAAGGTAATTTACTATTTACTTTCTTATAATTTCTTCCTTATATTTCGTATAATGAATTTAATTATCCTCATAATTAAATTATAACCAATTATTTTCTCGTTTATTGTACAAGTATTATACCTTCAACAATTTATCTTAAATCAATATGAGTATTCTGCCCTCGAGCATTGACAATCGGTTTTATTCCTCCGATGTGTAGGTTGGTTGATAACCTGCTAGAATTTCGTCCACTAAATTCCAAGACAATTATTCCTATGTAAATTTTGTAAATAATATACAAATTAATTTTCTACAGTTCATATACTATGGAAAGTATATATTAATACAATTTATCAATATTTCCTACAGAAATTCCATGAGAATGTCTCTTTATTCTGTGTATACTTGTATCATCTTTTAGTACTGAAATATACTTATGAGATCTAATTTCTCATTCGTCCATATAATGAATAGACAT
The DNA here is from genome assembly GCA_034641835.2 of Pinus albicaulis. Lineage (NCBI taxonomy): Eukaryota > Viridiplantae > Streptophyta > Pinopsida > Pinales > Pinaceae > Pinus > Pinus albicaulis. The sequence continues at coordinate 1,743,530,564 of CM076575.1, forward strand.
AATTATGTGCAAGATGAAAATAAAATAGAGATATAAAACCATGTAGTTCTAGATTTTCTGATATCTCTTGGTATATCCATGCTTCTATTTCCTTTGGATTTACAGAATAGTTTGGTTAATTAACTCTATTATCCTCTGTCCTAATTCACATAATTAATTTTCTGAATTGAACACATAATTCCTCACAAACTAACAATAGATTTAGACCCTCATTATTGGGTTTAAAATTTCTGCCTGTTGGTTTCTAACTTAATCTATCTATGTAACCATATAGAACTAAACTATTCTCAAAATGGTTATGTTATGTTAAATACACCATACTATAAACTGTAAAGTTAATATAACTACTCAAAAAATATAACTTTTCACTTATCTTTCTGCATAAACATCATTCCTCAAATGTATAATTCAAATCATAAAAATAGAATAATAATCCAAAATTAATTTAACTGTGCATACCACTTAAGGTAAGACTATTTTGCACCTAACGTTGAGATTTATCTCCACATCTCCCCCCGAGCAAAGATCTCTTCCTCCAATGTGTAGACAACCTCTTGTCTACCCAGGAATGACTTATTTAAGTCTACTTTCCCATCATCTTGTTTCCATAACTGCGTCCAATTAATCAGGATGTTGTTTTCCTTTTTTCCTAGGCTTTCATTTTGTTTTATCCACAAAAGAACTTTAAAACTAGCTTTTTCCTCTTTCTATTTTTATTCTACCTCTTCCCAGTAACTTTCCTCTTTACTAGGGTATATTTTAGTTTTTTATATCCAATCTAATATTTTTAATTTAATTGATTTTCTCTAATGATTTTTAGAGAATCCCGGAAATTCTTTGGAATCTTATCCATCCTCATGGACTTAAATTCTTTATCTTTTTTTACACTTGTCTTCAATCACAATTATTAATTTTCACATTTATTAAATTAAACTTTAATTTATGTCGACATATAACTTTCCTATAGGCCCATTTGACCTTTAGAGATTTTAGCTGCCTAAAATAAAAGCAGAAAATTAGGGATATTACATATTCCCCCTCTAAAACAGAACACCGTCCCTGGTGTTGCCTATTACTTTGTTGATTTATCAAACATGGATGAATATTCCTCCTTCATCCCTCCTCTTTCTCCTATCAGTTTCCTAAGAGATAAAGTGCATCCACCACACTTTTACTCTGGTTACTGTTATATTCGGGAGCTTGGGTTTTTCCTATTTCAATATAAGAAGTATATCTGGAAGAATTTTTCATTCTTATTTCCACCTGTTCACAATTCATATCAATTCACATGATTCGTATCACCTATATACATTGATAATAATTAATCAGGATAATACTCTAAACCTTAATAGATCTTAGTAGAGTCACTTTGCAACAAGCCTCCTAATGACTGATAATAGGATAGTTCTGATTTAGCACAACTACCAGCATATGCTATACTTTTGCAAGGCTTACTCCTCAAGTACACATGGTCACCCACTTGGAAATCTCCATGAATTCCTTTTCCCTCTACAAGCCTTTTCACATGGATTCCATCAATTTGGAGTGTAGAATTTCTGGTTACACCAAGCTTCATAGAAAAATTACCTCTTAATAGAAGCTTATTAATTTTTATTAAAAACAACCCTACCATATGCAGTTTTCCCACTTAAGGTTTTGTCCCTTTTTTTATTTCATACACGCACAACATGTATGTAATATTTGATTGATTCTTTCAATCTGTCCAGCTGATCAAAATCAGTACTAAAGTTCAACTTGGTACTCTTTTTCCTGTAACACAGTTTTGAAAAACCCAATTGAAATTAATCTTGTCAATTTTGACTAGTTTTATCCATATTGGAACTTCATATTAGTTCACAATTTATGTTTTGGACACATTGACTACTTTGAGTTGTAACCAGAGTAGCTTGAACTGGTAAAAATGTATACATTTTGTTAGTGTCTTATTCTTAGGCGACCCAATTATAAAATTTATTGAAACAACTTCCTACTTCCGTTCTGGAATAGGGATAGAATCCAATAATTCTATTGGGTGCTTATGTTTCATTCTTACTTGATAAAATTTTTGACCAGAAAATTTACTACTCATTTCCCTATACTAGGCGAAAACATGTTCTATTTAAATCCTGAATTCAAGTTTAATCACAAGTATGTCATTCATATGGAAATTTATGATATTTATCTAACATTTTTTTTTAATGAGATCACCTTGTTAATGTACAATCTATTTTTTCAACAACGAGTCCCTCCTGATTTGGAAAATATCCCAATATATAAATATTATGCAATTTTTCTTAATGTTTTTCATGGTTAAATCTTGACTCATTACCTTTTTTATCAATCCTTCAATGTCAAAAATTTCACTACTCGCAAAATTACTTGATTTTTTAGGAGCATTCCTATTGAAGACATATGCAATCTTATTTTCATTTTCCTTTTCTATGTTTGACTTTCTATATCAAACTCATTAAGGAAAAACAACGACCTAGCTTGTCTACCATTGAATTAGGTTGTTTGAAAAAAAGAATTCAAACTTATGTGCTTTGGAATCAAAACAAATTTTTTCCTAACAAATAATATCTCCACTCATGGAAGCATTCATTACAACAGTTAACTCTAAGTCACATACAATGTAATTCTATTCACTTGTCTTTAATTTTCTTGACTCATATCCTATGACTGAGTTTTTCTCATAATAATACTACTTCTAATCCTTCTACCCAAGCATCTATACAACCAAAAATTATTGGATTGGACTAGAAATCTTCAAAATAGGAGAAGTAGTTGGTTTAAGTTTTTAACTGTTCAAACTATATTGGCCTTTTTCGGTCCATTCAATTTTCAATCCTTTCTTCTGTAGAGAGGTAATAGGATATTATAAGGCTAAAAATCCTTCTACCAATCTCCTCTAGTATTCTAAAATTTCCATGAATGATCTTATGCCTGAAACATCAATAGGAACTAACCAATCCATAATAGTTTGTGTCTTTTCTGGGTCCCTTGCTAATCCTCTTTCTGAATTTACATGACCCAAGTAGTGAATTGTGTCTTTATAAAATTGACATTTTCTGAGTTTGGCATATCATTTATGTTCTCTAATTATTTTTAAGATAAGTTTAAGATGTTCTTTATGTTCTGATCCATTCTTAGAATATACTAGAACGTCATCAATAATTCCCAGAACAATTTTATCTAGATTCTTACTTAATACATAGTTTATTTGACATATAAGGGTAGAAAGACATTAATCAACCCAAAAGGTAGAATTTCCATTTCATAGGTTCTGTATCTAGCTTTGAATACAATTTTACTTATGTATTCGTCCTTTCTTCTCAGTTGATGACAACTTGTCCTTGACTCAATTTATGAAAATACAATGGATTCTCTCACTTGATCAATTACTCGTCTATCCTCAGTAAAGGAAATATATTCTTAATAGTATTTTTTTTTTCAATAATCTGAAGTCTATACACATTCTGAATGTGCCATCATTCTTTTTTTTCCGAACAACACAATTGTTTCTCATGGAGACACACTTGGCTAGATATATCTGCTGTCCAACAAGTCTTGTAGTATAATTTTAAATTTTAGCAACTATAGGGTACTCATTTTATATGCTGTTCTAGAGACAAGTGTAACTCTAGTTATTAATTCCATGGAAAAAATTAATTGGGGTAGTACAGATATTTCATCTGGAACCACCTCTTTAATTTCTATGATTATTGTTAACTTTTCTACCATTTCTTTTTCTTTTTGTTGTCCCAATTCCACCACTTGTACAACATGTACTGGAAAACTTTTCCTTGCTATTCTTTGTAACTATTATGCTGAATTTTGTCTGATTGACATTGGTCTGGGTTTTCTTTTCACTATCACTGGTTTTCCCTTACTATCTATACAGTGAATTGTTTTATCTAAGCACTTGACTATTTTTTTTTTCTATTTTTCTAACTAGAGCATTCCTATAAATATTTCATAGGAGTATAATGATAGAATATTTAAATTCAACTCATTTTTTATGCCCCTTACATTTACAAAAATATTTGGTAACCTATGGGTCACTTTTCTTTTTGTTCCCCTAGTTAATCTGAACTAACCATTCTTGCTAAAATGTTTCTAATCTTAATTTGCACTTGTCCACCATCGATGTACTTATATATCTTAAATTGTCTCCTAAATCTGTCAAACAGAACCATATTTCTTAACAACCATACCTTTGATTTTCAAATTTTCCAGCCTCTTCTTTCATACTAAGTTCTCCAATTGGGGTTATTAAAACATAACAATTAGGCAAACATTACATTTTAAGAATACTATATGCTTGTTTCTCGTATGATAAAATTTGAGTATTAATGTCTAATGTTAAGCATACCATATCAAATATGGTGTAAGTCCCTTTGGATTACATAGTGCAACTTAACTTACTAGAATATACCCCTATACCTTTATGTTTTTTATGGATTGTAAAATATTCAACTATGGATAAGAATTTATAGAATTCCTACCACGAAAGTTGGATATTACCATTTTATCGTAAGGCTCTCCACTATACTTATATGCATATATTATATTAAACCCTTAGTAACTGCTTTTGGTATCCCATATAATGCTTTTGAAGGTTAATACTTTGGTTACTGCTTACATGTTTAAATTCGAATAACATTGGGTCACCGCAACGTTATTCACCATGACTAAATTGGGTTAGGTTCAAATTCTATTATGTCATTACATTTGGAACTAATGTCCCCTCACATCAGAGTTCACCATTAATTAAGTTCTCTATCATACGTAAATCAAAGAATAATCATATATATGATTTAGGTTTAGACATTTACGTTTCTCATTAGTACTAGTACTTATCATTCAACCTCGGGATTTCACTCTTTTATCTGTAATTTTACGTCATTTTCCACATGGCTTCTCGTCCTTCCTCTATCTGATGCCTTCCACGTGGAGGGTGTGAATGGAATTGTATGCCACAGAGTATTTTACCACAATGTCACCCTAAATATGTTCTACCAGTTTTCATTTTGGAGTTTTTTGGATGCGGTTCTGCAACTCGACTTGACCACGTAGCTAGTTTCAATTTTGTCTTTGTTGCAGAGAATTATAAAAGGAGATCATGAAATCAATCCACAGTAACACTGCCAGCACCACCTTTGTGCCAATAACCTCTGTCTCAGGTAAGACCGATGCTCCTCTGTGTTTAAGTTACCCAGTAAAATCTCGTTAATGATTTACACTATGAATCCATTCGAGTTTACATTTTCGATTTTGATTTCTCAGAAATATGACTCTAACATTAACGATCGTTATTATTTCTACCATTTTCAAGTTTATTAGCAATCGATGATAACCCCTGTCTATCGGTTTACCATTTTCTACAGGTAAGGAGATTTGGTTTATTAAACCCTTACAATCTGAATTTTTCTCTGTTAGTTTTCTTTTTAATAACTCCTTTCTTAAGTCAATGATTAAATGTGAAGTTCTATGGTAGGTGAATGAATGTCGGATTGTGCTCTTCCGACATAACCTAGGTAAGATAATTTTCTATTTCCAACTCGTTTTTCTTTTGTGAAATCCCTTCCTCGTAGATGAGTGACTTCACATATCACTCCTGAGGGATGAATTATTCTAAACTCTAAAATTGAATACTATTTAAATTTAGGGGTTCCTCCCATTTTTTCCCCTTTTTGGTCATTGATAAAATCATGGACGTACCCAATTGCTCGATGTATCAGTCAAATTCTCTCTGTTACCATACTTTCACATTTCCCCCCCAAGTTTCTGTTTCTATAACACTGAAATTTATCAAATTTTTTAATTATGTATGTGTTTGATTTTCTACTTGGTTTCTGTCTTCGGTTATGGAGTTTTCTGCATTAAATATCCTCACCTTATTCGAATGGAAAGGTTCTAATTTTCAAATTTGGCTTTTCAAGGTTGGAATATAAGGTTATCGCGAATTTTATGAGAATTATTTATCATGTTAGTTTAAATTAATAATATCTCTCTGTAATACGATTTCTATTAAATGGGATAATCTTCCCCACAAATTCTATCTTCACTTACATCATTGTTATCAATTTGGTTTCGTTTTACCTCAATTTCGCTTGGAGATTAGAGTTATTAAATTTATTAATAATTTCTTTGCAAGTATGTGTAAATGGTACTTCTCACTTCTCCAAATACTTCCGTCTCAAATATATGAAGAATTAATTTCAGAGAGTAACATATAGAAATAACAATTGTATATTCTGGTTTTTTGATGAGGCAAAATCCCGACCTATTTCGTAAATTCCAATTTCTATAACAATAATTATGTTTCCTGAATGAGATTCATAGAATTAGATTCATAGAATTATTCATATTCTTACTTTAGGAAGTACGGAACCTTCTAATCAGTTACCTCACTACAAAATGATTTATCTTGTAGAATCTTCTTTTAACCCTCTAAAACGAGCCATGGCCATTCAAGCTTCATGCTGTCCTAACATAGGCACTTTCACTCACATGTTTTTCTATACAGCTAGTTATTTACAATATATGCATTTGTATTTTTCTATCCTTAGATTTTGATCTGATTCCTTATGTGAATACAGGAATTTATCATGACCTCTATACTTGACTAGTAAGTAAATTTAATGTTTACTTTCTTATAAATTCTTCCTCAGATTTCCTACAATGAATTTAATTATCCTCATAATTAAATTATAACCAATTATTTTCTAGTTTATTGTATAGGTATTATAACTTGAACAATTTATTTTAAATGAATTTGAGTATTCCTCCCTCGAGCATTGACAGCTAGTTTTATTCCTCCAATGTGCAAGTTGGTCGATAACCTACTAGAATTCCGTCCACTGAATTCCATGACAATTATTCCTATGTGAATTTTGTACATAATATACAAATTAATTTTGTGCATCTCATATCCTACAAAAAATATCTCTTAATACCATTTATCAGTATTTCCTACAGAAATTCCATGAGAATGTCTCTTTATTTTTTGTATACTTCTATCATCTTTTAGTACTGAAATATACTTACGAGATTTGATTTCTTGTTTGTCCATATAATGAATAGACATAATTATGTGAAAGATGAAAATAAAATAGAGATATAAAACCATGTGCTTCTATATTTTCTGATATTCTTGGTATATCCATGCTTCTATTTCCTTTGGATTTACATAATAGTTAGGTTAATTAACTCTATTATCCTCTGTCCTAATTCACATAATGAATTTTCTGAATTAAACACGTAGTTCATCACAAACGAACAACAGATTTAGACCCTCATTACTGGGTTTAAAATTTTTGTATGTTGGTTTCTAACTTAATCTATCTATGTAACCATACAGAACTAAACTACTTTCAAAATGGTTATGTTATGTTAAATACATCAGACTATAAACTGTAAATTTAATATAACTACCGAGAAAATTAAACTTTTCACTTATCTTTGTGCATAAACATCTTTCCTCAAATTTATTATTCAAATCATAAAAACAGAATAATAATAAAAAATTAATTTAACTGTGCATACCACTTAAGGTAAGACTCTTTTCCACCCAACCTTAAGCTTTATCTGCACATCCCCCCTCGAGCAGAGATATGTTCCTCCATGGTGTAGAAAACCTCTTGTCTACCTAGGAATGGCTTATTTAAGCCTGCTTTCCCATCAGCCTGTTTCCATAACCACGTCCAGTTAATCAGGATGTTGTTTTCCTTTTTTCCCTGGATTTCATTTTGTTTTTTTCCACAACAGTAATTTAAAACTAGCTTTTTCCTCTTTCTAGTTTTATTCTACCTCTTCCCAGTAACTTTCCTCTTTACTGAGGCATCTTTTAGATTTTTATCTCCAATCTAATAATTTAAATTTAATTTATTCTCTCCAAGGATTTTTGAAGAATATGGGAAAGTCATTGGAATCTTATCCATCCTCATGGACTTAATTTCCTGATCTCCATTTACTCTAGTCTTTGCACAATGATTAATTTTCACATTTATTAAATTCAATTTTAATTTATGTCCACATATAACTTTCCTATAGGTCCGTTTGACCTTTATAGCTTTTAACTACCTAAAATAAAGGTAGAAAATTAGGGATATTTCATCGATGTAAAATAATTTATTTTCAGCACACTTATGAACTTTAGTGTATTTAGGATCACAACTGTATAAAATCCCTTTTACTATTTTTTCTTCCAATTTTTGTGGTGTCAACCTTGTAGGTTGTGGAAGTCTAGGAGCAGCAACACTCACATCTTTATAGATGTGAGTGGTAAGCTTCCTTGTTGCCATAATTTTACATTAAATTTTTCTTGCCAACCTAAATGCCTTCTCCAGTGAATGAGGTTCCCAAATGTGAACTTCATGTTGGATGTTATCCCTTAAAGCCCCTATGAAGACATCAATTTTTCATTCCTCTAGAATATTATTTACCCTTATATTCAATATTTGGAAGTCCTCAATGTGCTACACCACTGAACCCTTTTGTTTCAGATTTTTCATTTGGATAAAGAAGGTGTTTCTCTTTTTATCCTAATAATGTACTATCATTTCCTCCATAAAAATCGACCAAGTTACAATTTTTTTACGGGAGAAAAGTCATCGATACCATAGAAATATATTTTGTTCTAAATGTAAAGTTACAATGCGTACCTTTTTTGTGTTTTGCACATTATTGAGATCAAAATAGTGCTCCATCTGTAGTATCCATATTACAGGATTCTTTCCATCGAACTTCCTCATATCCTTCTTTGGAATATGGTGGTTCTTCAATCCAAAAATATAGTTTATGAAATCATGATTGCAATTTATTTTGTTCTCATCATGAGTTTCCTCTACTATCTTTCTTCCATTAGGAATCATTTCTTGTATTAACCTTGTCATCAAACCTTCCATGTGTTCTTTTAGATCATTCTTCATGTATTCCATGGTGTCTTTTATTTTTTTGTCACCTTAACTTCCATGTCATCCATCTTAGCTTCCATGTAATTCTTCAAACCATCAATGCATTTCTTCAAACCATCCATCCTAGCTTCCATGCCTTTCTTAAAAACTTCCATTTCATTTTTTTTTTTGCTCTTTGCGAGAGCGAAATTTGGTGCACTTGCTCTTGTAATTTTGATATGTCATGTCGTGCTTCCTCCTCTTCAGGAGTCACAGTAGAGCCTTATGAAGGCTTAATGGGTGTTGAATTCTCTTTAGGTGGCATTTTAGAACCCAATACTAATATGTGTGCTTCAATATGCCCTTCGAATCACTTCAAACTAGTTTTTGACACAAGACTTATGCAATTGGAAAAAAAATACACACCTTTTTCTTGCTTTTGAGGATCTTGATATTGAAAATAACTTATATCTGTGATTTCAGATCTTAAATATTTGAAATTCAGCCTTGTGGTAGCCCTCTGAATCTTCTTTTGAATGTGATAGTTCTGGCCTGATTTGGATTCTGCAAGGCAAAGTTATGCCCAATATCCCATGATGACCTAATTATGGACTGGTTCAGTAGAATGAATTCATATGACATACCAGGTCTCACTGTTTCCTCCTTGGGATTTGAAATTGATAAAACAAAAACTACAGTCTATTTTCTTGCTGTCACATCTTACAGAATTCCAATCCAACACTCAGAGAGAGATTTATGATGATTTTGTCAAGGTCACCTCTCTGAGATGAAATTCAGGAGCCTGCAAAAACCCTGACTTCCACAGATCATATGGCCGAAACATTGTGAACCAAGATCTGAAATTTTTACAAGAACTTTCTCAGGATTTTAGCGTCTCTCTATAAAAATTTTGGCTTCTGAAAATTCGTAGAAAATAAGTTATAGTCCAAATTCCCCAATGACCTGTTTTAGGTGAAATTCGTGGGCCTTAAAAGACATTAACTTCCACAGATCAGTTCTCCGAAAATATTGGGAAACAAGCTAGTAAATTTTTATACGATGTTCCTTAGTATTTTGGCTCTTCTCTGAAAAAATTCAGCTTCTGAATCTTCGTAGAAAAAAATTTATAGCAAAAATGACATAATGACCTATTTGGAGCAGCGAAAACCTAGAATCCAAAGCTATGGTACCAAATGTTATGAAACCAGCTCTAAAAATATAATAAAAGAGAGATCAACGCCTTATAAATAAGCCACTTTGAGGGGGAAGGCTCAAATACATTACATAAATGAAAAATTCTTGGATGACACAAATGACAAAAACTCCTTCCCTATATTGTAGTCGATGGGATCATAATATAATCCTAGGGTTCCTAACAATAATAATGTAACGGCACAATAATAACAATGTTGGGGTTACAGGGCTACAACAATAACAATAAGGGGGTTACAATAACAACAATAAAGGACTATACTAGTAATATAGGGACCTACCAAGATCTTTATTCCATCCAAGGTTGTTCTTTTTCCATGCAGTTATCTATCAATGCTTGAATTTTATCTACTGCCTTTTTTTTGTGCAAAATATTGATACAAGCCTATAAAAATGGATTTATTTCTTAATCTACTCTGACCAATCCATATATATACCTGATTTTGATGCGCTTATTTCTACAAACCGTTTCTTTGCTTCTATAAAGGTGTATTTTTCGCGACGTAAATTGAATTCATCCTTTTTTTAGGTTCCTTTCGGATCCAAAGATCAGCATCTAGCTTCTTTCTTTTATCCTCTCAAGTGGTTGCACCACTCCTCGTGACAACATCCATGCTAGGATCCTCTTCACGCAGCTCTGCCCCGACCATCTAAATATTGTGCATCATAGTCTACCTTTTCTGCTCCTGCATATTAGCAATTAAAATGGGACAATCTTCAATTACATGATCAAAATTCCTATAATACCTAGAATATTGTTGAGTTGGATTTGGACAGTCGTGCGCATAATGACCAACATCTCCACAATTGTAGTAGATGAGATGTCCTCTTCCTTGACTAGCTGATCCGCGTCCTTGTCCTTGTCCTCTAGTCTGGAATCCACCATGCCCAGATGAAGATGTTGGTGAGGTAGGTTCAGCCTGCATTATGTACAGCTCATATTTTTCAATCATCAAATCAAAACTTCGATAGTGTTATTCATCATTTATGAGTAACAAGAAGAATCTACAATTTTTTTTTTTTATCTTAGGCATATATTTTCCAATCCTTGGACAATAATTTGTCACATGCAGACTCATAGAATGACAAATTGCACACCATATTGTAGGTGTCCCACTTGGTCCAACTGCGCTCTTCAGCAAGCTTGGTCATCTAGCACACAAATAATCATTGAACACATGGAATTAATCCTTATGATGCCCTACAACTTTGCATCGTATGCACCATACATCTACGCATACCTCCTTTCTGCTATCTTTGTGCATATTTTTAATTTCCAAATGTGTTGCTTCTAATTGACTCTGAATCTTCTGACTTCCAATCACAATGGGCACTAATGTAGCTTCTAGTTTTATTGCAATTTCTATGGCCTCAGCCTACGTGGAAATGTTCTGTTGATTGAAGGATTGGTGGAGATGTGGGAGAAGTATAGAAATAAGCCATTCCTTGTGTTGGGTATCATTAAGAGTGAATCCATCATCTCTGATAGTGCATTTTAATCTCTGATCCGCATCCCATTCAGATTCATTCAAGTGCTTGTGAATCTCTTTCAACTCTGTGACACATTGCTCATATGATTTTGGCTTCTTGAATTGTTGTTTTAGGCATCCTTCAGATCCTACATAGTTGCATTAGGGTTCCTCGACACATATCTTATATACCAATCCAGCGCGTGATCTTGAAAATTCATGGCTAATTGTGCTTTCTTAACATCGCCACTATTTGTGTTCTCCATACGGCATCAGTTAGAAACCAAAAATGTTCTCTATTTTCATTCCCAATACATTTGAAAGTAGGAAACTTCATAGACGCTGCCATATCTACACCTAGTGGAGGCAAAGGTGGAGGTGGAGGTGGAGTGGGTGACTTATGAGATGAGTTTAGAAGTGGAGTGGATGGGATCTGAACTATGGTCAAAACTCCATGATTATTCTAATCTTGTGAGACTTCTTCTTCTTCAGAGTGCACCAATTCACTAGAGCTATTAGTTTATAGTTCGTTTTCAAGGATCTACCCTTGAGAGGACTTTAAATGAACCCTTCTTCAATATCTGCATAGTAAGTTCTTCTGTTGCGTGTAGTTGAGCCTCTTCGGGACATTCACATGATATGACCATAGAGAGAGCCCTGCTCACACAATAACATATTATTCGATAACTTCAAAGAGTGTATGAACTTACCTTTGGAACCCTTCACAAATATTCTTTCGACTTCAGAATAAGACACAAAATAATAAATAGAAAACTTGGTTACAAATCCTCCCAGAACACGATCGATCCAATGATCTATCATGCGAGTAATCGTATTGTTGGTATTTTCTAATTTTTGTACCAATTCTAGAGTTCACTGAGTGACTGCATCATCCTTCATGCAGGTATTAAATTCATTCAATCTAGAAAACCACTCATGCAACTTAGTCGCAAAGGAAGTAAAAAATATCTGGTGGATAAATGTACTTTTTAACCCAATCTTCAGTAGATAATTTAGAACTTCTATTCTCTTGGATCACAAATTCAAGGATATTTCTATCCAACCAATCTTGTAATTCATTCTGCGTAGGATTCCAATACATAAATTCTACCTCAAAATGATCCCAGTCCTGGCAACAAAACCATTTGTTGGCTTGAGGGGTCTTGACCCATGTTTAGATTTATTGCGCAACCAACAAACCCTTGAACTACTGGCCCTTTAGGAAATGAAATTCTTGCATTGATCAAAGTCTCACCCAAATTCCTATCGGGGGGTGTTGGAACCAAGTTTCCACATCCTGAAGAAGAATTTAATATGGTGGCCTTAAATAGACATATAACAGAACTTGTCACAGATAATATGTAGATGCGTGAAACAACAAAATAGCAAAACAATTGATCAACTTTGTCATAGGTTATCTCATAATACTTTATATATATATATATATATATATATATATATATATATATATATATATATATTCGCACATAATACACATATACACTTTAACCCGATCTATTCATCAGCAATGTAAGTCTTCACGCATGATATACTTTACTCATTCGTAGAGATGCATTTAATCGTAAACAAAAGTAAATATAACACATCACATAACTGATTTCTATCTCAAAGAAACTAACAAAAAAATAACAGCAATCACATAATAGTGTCTAGTTTCCAATATATTCTTATTTATTAAGATATCCAATAGTTCAATACATTCAATTATTCAATACCATTACCTCTTCCGTGTACAAAGCGAGTGGAGTCCGCACATAGCTAGGACTAGGTCTCTGCGCACACAGCCAGCAGGAGCCTTTCTACCCAAAAACCTAGACTTAAACCTAAATCTTTAACAAACATTCATCATAAAATATTCAATTATATCTCTACTTGACTCAATCTATCTATATTTATAATAATATTAGCGCATAGATACCATGCTCTCAAATCGATGTTTGAGACTCATATTTTTCCCTTAAAGCACATTAACATTGAATAGGGACTTTGACCCGCCCCAAATCCCCTTTTCCTCTTCCTCACAGTGCGAACAACAAAATATAACATAAACATAACCAAAATTGTACACCAAGGGACCCCACTCCAATAGTATCAGAGCAAGGGATCATAGGCTTGTATGTCATATGTCAAGTGAGGGATGTCCATTAATTAGTGTGAAGGATCAACAATATAAAGATTTATGGAAGAATAAGTGAAGCCACTTGCAAGAAGCGTGCAACTATGATTGGAGTTGTTTCTTGGTGAGTTTTGATGGTCGTTGTTGGGTTGAGCGAGCAGGTGTTTTATTAGCTTCACTTGGAAGAGGTCGAGTTTAAGGAATTTGCTTGTGCATGGGTGTCATAGGTTATGCACTGAATTTTCGGTGAGCATGGAGAGTTAAATGTTGAACGCAATGTGGAAGTTGATTATGCGTAGCTGACCTACATCCTGTAGATTTGTGATTGGAGTGTATCACCATTTTTTTTAGAGAACTTCATATTTTTCCATTTAATTAATGTTTAGAAAGAGAAATTTGAGAGGCGTTGTTGAACTGGAGAAATTTGAGAGACTTCTTGCACATGAAGGTGAGGCCAAGAGGTAAATGGTTCCAACATTGAGACCATGAGAAACATGGTGGTGTTGCGTTGAAGAAGACCTAATGTGTAAGCATGGATGAGATTGTGCATCTTAGCTTTTAGCGTTGAAGTTGAGATGAGAGATGATGGTATTGTGAAATGGTCACTGTAAGAAGGCATACGAGTTCGAAACCAAAGATGTCATGTTATATAACGACGAAGAGCATGTTCCCTTCCTATTTTTTCTCGCAAAATTGTGCTGCTATGGCCTGATATGAGTGAGTGATTCTCTTTGACCGAAAGGGTTGTGAGTCGTGGATGAAGTTGTGTATTTGAGGTTTGTTTATATGAGTATAATTTGTTTTAGTGATTCAACAAGTCAAAATTTCCATTGGAGAGTTCATGGTTAGACGTTGGCACTAATGCAGGGGAGTAAAATTCACAGATCTGAAGTTTCCTTCTAGGTCATGCCACAAACATTATTTTTGTGACAGACTTTCTAGAATAGCCAGCGATAAAATTATTTGAGGTGTCGCAGTTAAAGTGTTGAAGTTTCTTTTAAATTCTATTTTTATTTGATTTTTAAAAAAATGAAATTTTCAATCACTAGATTTGTGCAACGAGAAGCCAAGTGGTTCTTGTCGAGGACATAAGCCTATGTGGCACAATTAACTAAGGGAATATGTTGTTCATGGAACTATAGCACAGAGGGAACTTTTTGTTCGATCTCATCTGTTTGTAGATCTATTGGAGAGTGTATTAAAACATCTGAATCTAGTGTCACAGACTGACATCGTGTGAAACATAGATCATCTGAAGCCCTGAGGAGCAGTGATGGTTCAACAAAGGAGACTAAAGCAATATCAAAGAAAACTAAAACATATAAGGAGACAACATCAAGTGAGAGACACAATATATTTTTTAACTCAATTTGCTGAAGAGTTTCAGGTTGACGTTGATGGACATGTAGTTGATCAGGTCAAGGATCAGAATCCCGATATGGATCAATGTAGTGAAGAATTTGATGAAATTATAAAAAGGTTAATCCTGGATCTACCCTCTTTTTCAGGTATAAATTATGAAATATGGGCAACTAAAATGAAAACAATAATATGGAAGGTAAATTTATTGAATTAGGTTGAAGATGATTTTGTTAATTTGAACCATGATATGAGTAAATATGCATCAACATTATATGTTATAACATTTGTATTAGATTAAAATACCTTATTTAATATACAATATGAATATGGTGATATTCAGAATGTGAAAGTATTGTGGGGTATTTTAGAAATGAAGTACAGTTTGAATGAGGTTGAAAATGATGAAAGTGTTGTTCTTAAAAATGATGATTGTGCTTTCAGTCTCATAAATTATTGTGAAAACGACGATGAAAAAAATGAGCTTGCAATGATGGATGATGAATGTGTGCCTATCTTTAAAACTGAAACATGTGATGATAAAGAAACAACCATTGATGTAGATTTCCAATTTTCTTCTGAAGAAAGTTTCTCTAATTAAAAATCGTATGAAGTCAAATTTGATGAGAATTATGTATCTCATGAAGAGTGGTTCAATGTGATGCATCAAAAGCATCTTATTGATGAACTATTATTCAGTAAGAAGACATGCCCACCTCCATACACAAATCAAATACATGGAAATATGTTTGCAGGAAACAAATTGATTAAAGAGGTTGAAGACATGAAAAAATCATGTTAACAAAGAAATATGAATAAAGGAAAGTTTTCTTAGAAAGATAGGACGACAAGAACCAATATGGTTCTCTTTATGAATCTAACATTAATTTTAAGTGCACATATATTGGCAGCCAGGAAGAAACAATAAAACTCGAAGAAATTACAAACATTACGAAGAGAAAACATAAAAAAGAGGAGAATATCAACTATTATCGTATGCCAAGAAAGGTGAAGATGAAACTTTAGCAACAAATGAACAAGCATGAACCCTTTGGAAAGAAGAAAAAAATGAAAGCTCAATTATCAAGTTTTTTTATGTACCATGGTAAGCCTAGCTCAGATTGAGACTAGCTTGTGTATGTTATGCATTGATACATTTCTCCATTAAGAGGGAAACTTGGAATAATGGAGAAATGTAAAATTCTTCAGATTATTATATTATTAGAGATTTTTTGTGATCTATTTTAACAAAGTTACCGATGAAACAAGAACTATTACCTCAAAACGAGAACTCGAGCCCAAAAAAGCTCAAAAAACATGAAAAAAGACTCCCAAAATGAAAATTTGTTGATGTTGGAATAACAAACAAAAAAAAAGGGTCACAATTTTTACACTTTTTAACAATAGAATTAAAGATAAAATATTAGGACTTTGAAAAATGGTAAATTTCAAACAATTTTGATACATGATGTTAAAGATAAAAATATCATGTCTCAAATCCTTATAATTTCCAACAATTTTCATCTATCTTGTTAAAGATAAAATATCTTGACTCTAAAAAGCCCTAAAATTTTAATTGTTTTCAACCATAGCATTAAAGATATAATATCATAACTAAGAACCTTGAAATATCATGGTTTTTAAAATATTAAATTTTTAACATATTTGAACCTTGAAAGTATGGAAAAATTGTTTGACTAAAACAATTTTTAAAAATAAACAAGTAAATGAAAGAGCTATTAAAGGCTAAAAGTATATCTCTTTTCCAATCTTACCCTAAGACAACTTATTTTTATTAATTTATTTTAATTTTAAGTTTATCATAGTAATAACAATTTATTAAATATAACTTTTGTTTTATATAATGTATTGAAATCCCTGGATAGGAAACACTTCAGTCATGATGAATGGACAACTTCACAAAACAAATGAATTTATATGTGATTTTGGAGTTTTTTATACTCTCTACATTAAAATATATATATATTTTAATTTGTATTGCAATTTTTTTTTTTAAACTATATTTCATTATTGCGAAATATCTATATATTTTAATTTTATTTTCATATATTATAATCATAATAATTTTATATTAAAATTATATCTCTTTTGAATTTAATAAATCGAACCTATAAACATATTAAATATTATGCAAAAAGAAATTGTTGTTTCCAGAATCCTATCGACCGCGAAGGAAGCACACCATAAAAAAAACCTTCTCATAGACTTATTACTTCTATATATTTTTTATTTTGACATATATATGCAATCAAACATATTGAGAATATATAAACATTGAAAAAATAGAAACTAAAATAGAAAAACACAAAAAATTTAAACAGATAATAACAAGTAAATAAAAATTTACATTTTAACATTAAATATTTTTTTAAACAAGATCCAAAAAATACAATATAAAAAGACAAAAAAAAATTTAACAAAATTAAAAAAAAAAAAAAAAACAAACAAACGAAATATAAAAGCATTAAAATAAAATTAAAATAAAACAAAACGTTCAAGGAAATACATCATTTAAGAAAATAATTTAAAATTTTGACAAAAAGATAAAAACATAAAAAAAAAATAATAATATTGATGAAATAAATTAAAAAAAAACAAAAAAAATAGAAAAAAAAACAAAAAAAATAGAAAAAAATAGAAAAATAACTAAAAATATTGAAAATAATAATAAAATATTACGAAAATAATAATTAAAAACATTAAAAATTAAAAAAATAAAACATATTAAAATTATATTTTTTTTTAAGCATTGAGTGGTTTTTGCAGTGCATTACATTAGATATCATTTTTGGGATTCATTTTTTAATTTTAATTATAAAAAATATAAAGTTTAAGTTTTTTTTTTTTAAATTTAATTTTAAAAAAGATAGATTAAAAAAGAATAAAAACTAGTTTCGAGTCCACCTAGGTTAGAGAGGTCAAAAGTGACCTCCCTCACACAGGCACCGCTCTCTGAAAGGGAGAAATCATTTTGGTGGAGCGGAGCCATGAGGTCCATTCGAACCTTAGTGATATCATTATTTTGGACATTTTCTGGTGATTGATTCATGGTTTAATTATAATTTTTCACATGACACTTTAAATTTCAAGATAGATCTCTTGTGTCTACCTATGATCAGATTGATTTAGTAAGCTACTCTATGGTGGAATCAACACTCAACAAATCTAAACTGCTCTGTTACCATCGAGGAAAAATCTTGACTATTCAGGTGTGGAGTTTGGAGCAAATCTAGGTAAGAAATTTTATAGCGTTGCGATGTGTGGTCTCCGAAGATAGCACAAATCTCATCCAAATACAGGTTCGTAATCGGGACTATGGAATTCATGGATTTGAAGATTTGAAATTCATCCATCCTAAGTTGTATATTTGGGGAGGGTCTCCATCATCATTTGGATGGAATTCATCAGTCTTCCTGCAAGAAAGATGTAGCCAGATGGATAAAAGAAACAACAGAATCATCGTTATAAATATCTCACAATTATTAGTCTATTTTTTTTTTCAGTTGAAAAAATGCCTAGTTTATATTGAGTACTAGTACATAAAACTTCAGGTAATTCAAGAAATGTTACATACCAAAAGGTTAAAAGTTTCTCTTAAAAAAAAACACAATTTGGTTCCAGAGAAGTACCAATCATCATCAAGATACTTCACAATGATTTAAAAAGGTAATCTTTCATCATACATAGTTTTCCATCATTTTTATCCCTGTCATCAAGTTGTCCCCATTTATCTTTTATCCAAAATAGTCTGTTGTCAGATCTCTATTCAGAGTTCTGTAGTGTATCCAAACCAAGATACAGGAAAAAAAAAATACCATACACGAAAAGTTTGCAATAAAGTCCCTATTTCTCCTCTTTTTGTCCCTTTCAAAAAAGAATTTACCATGTCGCTCGCCCCACCTCCAGCAGCGTCCGTTAGCTCGTAATGGATCTCCCAAAAATTCCATGCAAGCCTTTTTTAGATAGCCTGTCAACTTGAGTGTTTTTCTCCCTTTAGATATTCCTGAAGTAAATGGTGGAGAAAGATGATCTCAGTTCTTTCATTGTGTCCAGCCACACAATTAGATAACCTAGGTTAAGAGAAGTTCGCTTATTAATATGTTCCAAAATGACGTGTGAGTCACCAAAAACCCACAATTTTTCCTGATATAACTGATTAGAAAACCATAATAGCCCCCATAATGCCCATATTTCTACCCTCATATTAGTCCCCAAACCTCCATACCAATAGATTTTGTAATGGCATGTCAGGGTGATCATCAACCATGCTCCACAAGCACATCTTGATTGTTGAGATGATCCATCGAAGAATCCCATGGGGTAATTAATTTAAAAAGGCCTCATTCTCTTCGATAAGTTAGATGGGGGATTCTGCTGAATTTTTAACTTTTCCCATATTTGAATGCTCTTTTGACAAGTTATATACACTAGTTATCCACCTCCTCAAAAATACATTTGTTTCGGCAGCACCATATACACTAGTTATATATGACCGAAATATTTCTAAGGGTATTTCGTTTATTTCGCCACCATTTGATGTGTGCTACCGTGTTCTTGGGTTCCAAAATTTGAAGGTTGAAATACTTACATAATTTGTTGTGAACCCTCTTAGAAAAAGTGCATGTGTAGAATAAATATCAATTATCCTCATCTCCATTCATACAGAGTATGCAAGTGGTAGTCTTGGTATTCCCTTTCTTCTGTAAATTTTCCCATGTGAGGTTCTTATCCATCCATACCAACCATGTAAAGATGATCATCTTAGACTATTCATTTACCCTCCAAATATCCCCAAACTAACAGTTCCTATCTTGTCCATGTTTTTGTTTAATCAACATTTTATAAGTTTCTCTAGCATTTATTTGTCCATCCTTTATCATAGCTCCCCATGTCACCCAATCGCCTATTCTCTAACATTTTATGTCCAAGTATCACAGGGATTCTATATAATTTCCCCACTCTGCTCTCAGGTTGTCCTATATATCAAATTGACCTATCGAATTCCGTCTCAATATGCCTTGTATACAAACCATAATGGTTTGTCCAATATAAAATATCCCTTTCCCATTTAATTGGTTTAAGAAATATCTGCTAACAAGAAAAGGTTGTGACAAACCATGAAGACCGGGGTGACCAATCAGTATTTTAGTGACGCTACCAAAATTTCATTGTATATTCTCTGAGAATATGTCCCAAATGTATTTAAATCCTTTCCATATGATAGATCCCATGGAGACATCCCTCCATCCCTCCATGTATAGGTCCTCCACTCCCGCATCATCTAGGTACTTGTACCTAATGATATCATTCCAAATCCCATGGGAATTAAGACCCCTCAATGACGATCTCATGAGGGGTGCCTTTCCGAAAACTTCAAGATCCTAAATACCCCATCCCGCTATCTCCTTTGGCTTCGTGATGAACTCCCATCTTGGTAAGTGATAATTCCCTTTCTCCCTGCCCCCGTTCTAGATGAAATTGGCCATGAAAAATCTGATATTTTGGATAATTTTCTTTGGAATGGTATATAAATGATCCTAGTATACTGTGAATTGTTGTAACACCACCTGTGCCAAGATTAATCTACCTCTGTTTGATAGCCATATTAATTTCCACCCATGGATCCTTCTTTTAAAATTTTTTGACAGCCATAGCCAATTATCCACTCGGTAATTATTTGGCTTCATATGAAAACTCAGGTATTTGAAATCCTTATTAAGTCTCTTAGTCCTGAAATTAAACATCGTTCCGATAAATTCATATAATGCCCTATCTCTCTCATCATGATATATACAATATTTTTCAGGATTTTCCTGCATCCCAGTAGTTGTATAGAACTTAGAAAAAATGTCATGAACTACCATCCAGACACTTTTTATTAGCATCCCTATGTAATATCCCTTGTGTGAGTGATCTTAATTCCCCTTATAGTTCCAAAATTCATCGTTTTGTTGACTGTTAAACTAAACGCATGCATTACCAAAATGAAAAGAAAGGGTTATAGGGCACAATGTTGTCGCAGTCCTCTCCGAGGTTTAAAAAACCTAGTTTCCGCGCCATTGATAATAAAAACCATGGATGTATGGCATACACACCCCACTATCCAATTTACTGATGTTCTATATAAGCCAATCTTATATAAAACAATTCTCATAAAACACCAGTCAACCCTGTCATAATATTTTCTAAGGTCAACTGTCATCACCATGACATCTAGTGTCCTTGTGTGTGTTGTGTGGATAATTTCTTGTGTCGAAGTCACTACATTATGAATACTTATATTCTTTAGGAACCCTGATTGTTCTTGAGTGATAAATCTATAAAAAAAACCACCTTAATCCTTTAAGCAATATTCTTTGATATGATCTTATACAATGTGTTGAACAACGAGATAGGCCTAAAATCATCAAATGATATTGCCCCTTTTTTCTTAGGTATAAGTGCAAGACATGTTGAATTAATTGCCCCATGTATCATAACCGAACTTTTAGCTTCCTCCACGATGTCTGTTATATCTTGTATGAATACCTCATAAAAATGGAGGAAGAAATTTGGGGTCGACCCATCTGGCCCTAGGCTCTTGTCTTCTGTGAAGGATTTCAATACAGTCATAACCTCCTCTTTGTTAATTGTTCTCTTGGTATTCTGAATTTTCCCCTCCTCAAACATAATAGGGAAGTATTCCATCACCCAACACTATTCCTCATGCACCATCGTCCCTTGAGCCTTAAATAAAATATCAAAACATTTAACCGCCTTAGCTTGGATACTTTCTGTAGAGTAAAAAGAAACTCTGTCGACATTAATTTTCCATATCACATTTTAATTTCTCCTCCTAGTAGAAAATGCATGAAAATACTTAGTATTTTTGTCACCCTATTTTAGCCAAGTGGCTTTACTTTTTAATCTCCATCACTGTTTTTCGATAAGAAGAATCTTTATTTTTTCTTTCTCAATTTCCTTGAGCCTATTCCAATTTTCAACAGATTTTTTTCCATCCTCCAAACCCTTCATTAACCGTGATGTTTCAATGGTGAACACTTTTAACTTAGAAACCAGTTGTTTCTTTTTTATTTTCTCCAATATACAAACAATATCTTTTAAACCCCTAAGAGAGTTAGATAAATGATCCATGGCCAAGGTACCTTCATTCCTGCTATGTGATTTCATATACACCCTAACGATATTGATGAAAGAGGGATCATTTAAACATACCCAATTAAACTTGAAGGGGTATCCTCCAGGTCCCTTCTCAAATATCCATTCCGTTGTGATAGGTCGATGGTCAAAGATGAAAATATCCTCAGCTCGAGATGATAAATCCCCCATTTGGGATAGAAGAATATCATTGACCATAAACCAATTAATCCTCTTTCCAATGAATTCTGATCCCTTCCTTCCATTATACCAAGTAGGGAAATTATGTTCCAAATTTATGTCACATAAATGAAAATTTTGGAACATGTCACTAAGTATGCTGACAATAGGGTCACACCTCCCTCTATCTACCAAATTCTTCCCTTCATGCAGTGAAAAATTAAAGTCTCTGGCAATGATCAGTTGATTCAGCATTAGAATACCACATCCGTCAATCCGGTTCTAGAAGCTAATTTTGTCCTGGTATGGGGCATATAAAATTTTCAAATGCACCCTTTTCTAATAAGCTCTCAGAAATCCTGTGAAGATAATCCCTCCAAAAAATCCAAAAGCCTTCAGATTGACCCATCGAGGATCCCATAGCACAATCTCACCGCCTGATCTCACCACAGCTTCACACGCCACGATATGCCATGCTGGGTACATGGAATTGAAACAAGAGATGGAGAAGTTAGCAAGTTGCATTGTTTCTTGAATAAAGATCATGGAAGGATTTAAATTCTGTAATAACTCCCTCAAAGTTAGAAATTTATCCCTACACCCCAACTCCCTTAAATTCAGAGAGAATAGATGCATCATGAATCATCATTGGAGGGTACCAATGCTCTAAGAACCCTATCAATGGCCAACGTATGAGGAACGTCTCTAAAATTTCCTTACTCAAAGTTCGGTTCAATGGCAGATGTTGATAAAGATTTCTTCTTGGTCCGAGGTCGGCCTTTCCCTTTTCGAGTGGTTACATTCAAAATGGAAGATAGAATAAGGTGCAGGGAAGGTGAGGAGGGCTTACCATTGTCCACAGTCAGTGGGGCAAGGTTTGCATCCGAGTCATGTAACAAAATTTCTAGGTCACTGCCAATTGAGTTACAGGGCGAGAGCATGTTATCCTCAAGTGGGGGTAGGAGTAGTCTGGCGGAAATCCAACATCAATGGTTGCAAAGGATGGTTGTGATGATCAGAGTGTAAAACCACAATTGGAATTGGCTTAGGAATTGGGAGAGGGATCTTATCATCCCCCACTACTTGATTAGAGATATTATCAATAAAACCCATACGATGACCCCCACCCGACAGAGAATTCAACCCAATAGGAAAACCATGTCCCTCAACATAAAATGACTCACGAACCACCGACACCTCATTTTCATGACAATCAGAATGATTAGTGGGGGAAATAAAATACTTACCAGAAGTTGGTGGAGAAAATTTGGCAAATTTGACAGACTATGTATCGTAGTAGCACCCACGTCTGATGCCTTCATGTTATGAACAACTATTTTATGCCCAGTAACGCGCTCCAACCTCCATTTCAGGCAAGATCTCATTAGGTGACCCATCTCATGGTAGAGGTGACAAAAAAATGGTGTGTTCCATTAATCCAAGCTCTGTCGATAAATCACCCCGTCCCACTCCATATCAATGTTGGCAGGTAAACCTCCAGAAAAATAAACTTCCACACGAATCCATGCCACATGCTTTTCATACAAGCCAACACACTTTGGATCCACAAATTAGCAAGTACTGGTATTGTTCCCAATGGCGTTCAGTACATGAATAGACTAGAATTGAATGAGAAAGCCTGTCATTCGCACCCACAGGTAATGGTTTTTCGGAGTAGTGGTAATGGCATGGAAATTGAGAGACCAGCGATGAAGAGCCAAGAAACACCAATTGTGCGCCCATGACCTTCTCAACACACTACTACATAAAGGGGGGTTTTAATACAATATTTAAGACAATTTTTGGGTAAATTTCCTTAACTTAATACAAAAGAAAACTTGTGTATTGTCTTAAATATTGTCTTTAAGCAGGGGTCTCAAATTAAATTGTCTTAAAATTAAATTTTCTTATAATATTGTCTCTATAAAGACAATACATAACACAAGCATTTTTGTCTCTCCAGAGACAGTTTCATTTTTGTCTCTTTAGAGACAATAGTAGCACTACAACACAAAGGGGGGTTTTAAGACAATTTTTGGGTAAATTGTCTCAAATTATTGTCTTAAAATTTGTCTCTATAAAGAAAATAGTTGGAATTAAAGACATATTATCTTTATGGAGACAATGTCTTTAATCCTATATATTGTCTTTCTAGAGACAATATAAAACAATGAATCCAGAAAAATATCTCACCATTAAAATAAATCAATATAAAATTATTTAATTAAAAAAATCTACAATATCATTGAATAATTTATATTAGGGTACAGTGGAATCGAACCACCAACCTCCTGCATGGTAGGTGCTCTTCCATTGAGCTAGCACTATTTAAATAATTATGTGAGGAGTTATGGCAGTCCTTGAAATTGTATAATAGGCATTGATTTTTAAAAAACGTTCAACACATAATGACATAATCCTTGTAAAATATATAATCGTGCAAGCCCTTATTTTTAACATAATAAAAAAATAACTCAATGGAGTTAGCTCAGTTGGACACCCTTGTAGATTGACTTGCACAAAAAGCTAATAAAAAAACATAATCTACAAACAAATTAATCTATCCATACAAACAAAGTTAACTAGAATTAGCACAAGCAATACAACCACTACCCAAAGAGCTACACCAACTTTCTAGTAGGCACTCATGACACTGTTAGGTCCCTATATTACTAGTATAGTCCCTTATTGTTGTTAGTGTAACCCCCTTATTGTTATTATTGTACCCTTGTAACCCCCATTTTGTTATTATTGTACCCTTAAATTATTATTGTTAGGTCGGCTAGGATTACATTGTGGGCCACTAGGATTACATTATAGCCCCATGGACTCCTATATATATAAAGGATGTTTTGTAAATTGTATCATCCAAGAATTGTTCATTTATGTTATGTATTGGAGGTTTCCCCCTCGAATTGTCTTATTTCTAAGGTTTTGATATCTCTTTTCTTATATTTTTGGAGCTGGTTACACAACATTTTCTTTCAGAACTTTGGATTCTAGGGTTTCGCTGCTCCAAACAGGTCATCGTGGAATTCTCGCTATAACGTTTTTTATACGAAGTTTCAAAAGCTGAAATTTTTAGGGTGCGAAGCCAAAATCCTGAGGAAGATTGTCTAAAAATTTCAGATCTTGTTTCACAACATTTTCGGAGATATTATCTGTGGAAGTTAGGTCTTTTTTCAGGCTCCTAAACAGGTCATCGTGGAATTTGTGCTATAATTTTTTTTCTACGAAGGTTCAGAATATGAAATTCTTATGGTACGAAACTGAAATCCTGAAGA
Organism: Pinus albicaulis; assembly: GCA_034641835.2. NCBI lineage: Eukaryota > Viridiplantae > Streptophyta > Pinopsida > Pinales > Pinaceae > Pinus > Pinus albicaulis. The sequence continues at coordinate 1,743,556,260 of CM076575.1, forward strand.
AATTCATCAAAAAATTTCAAAGCTTGGTTCGCAATATTTTTGGAGATATGATCTGTGGAAGGTAGTGCTTTTTCAGGCTCCTGAATTTCATCTCAAAGAGGTGATCGTGGTAAAATTTCAATAACTCTCTCTCTGGGCATCGGATTGGAGGGCCATAAAAAGTGGTCACAAGTACACATACTGTAGTTTCTTGGCTATCAATTTTAGAGACAAAGGACAAAACAATGACACGTGGAGAGTCGTACAATTTCGCTATACTGAACCAGTCCATAATTAGGTCATTGTGGGAGATTGGACACAACATTTTCTTGGAGAATCCAAATCAGGTCAGACCTGTGGCATTCGAAATATAATTCATAGGGATACATCAGTACCAAAATTCAGATATTGAAGTGCTGCAATCACAGAGATAATCCAATTTCAATATCGAGCTCCTCAAAAGCAAGAAAAAGGTGTGTATTTTTTTTCCTAATTGCATAAGTCTTGTTTGAAGAATCAATTTGAATTGATTCCAAGGGCATATTCTAGAATAGATATCAGTATTAGGTTCTAAAAGATGCCCCGTAAAAATAATTCAACACCCATTAAGCCTTCAGAAGGCTCTACTATGACTCATGAAGATGAATAATTGCAACATGATCTATCAAAATTACAAGAGCAAGTGCAACAAATTTCACTCTCTCAAAGAGCAACAAAAAATGAAATGGAAGTTTTGAAGAAAGGCATGGAAGCAAAGATGGACGGTTTAAAGATAGGCGTGGAAGCTAAGATGGATGGCGTGGAATCTAAGATGAAAGGCATGGAAGCTAAGATGGATGGCATGGAAGCTGGCATGGAAGCTAAGATGGATGACATGAAAGACAACATGAAAGACAACATTGAAAACATGAAGAATGATCTAAAAGCATACATGGAAGGCTTGATGACAAGCTTAAAACAAGAAATGATTCCTAATGGCGGAAATATAGTGAAGAACCTCATGATGAGAACAAAATAAATGTTAATCGTGATTTCATAAACTCGAATGTTGGCGGGAAGAACCACCATATTCCAAAAATGGATATGAGGAAGTTTGATGGAAAGGATCCTGTAACATGGATACTACAGATGGAGCAATATTTTGATCTCCATAACGTGCAAAACACACAAAAGGTACGCATTGCAACTTTACATTAGAACAAAATACATTTGTATGGTATCGATGGCTTTGCTCCCGTAAAAAAATTGTCACTTGGTCAATTTTTACGGAGGAAATGATAGCACATTATGAGGATACAAAGAGCAACACCTTCTTTAGCCAATTGATAAATCTTAAACAAAAGGGTTTAGTGGGGCAACACATTGAGGACTTTCCAAAAATTGAATATAAGGGTAAGCGTGTTCAGGAGGAACACAAGATTGATCTCTTCATGGGAACTTTAAAGGATAACATACAACATGAAGTTCGCGTTCTGGAACCTAATTCATTGGAAAAGGCATTCGGTTGGCAAGAAAAGTTGAATGTAAAATTATGGCGACAAGGAAGCCTACCACTCAATTCTATAAAGAAGGAAGTGTTGCTACGCCTGAATTTCCACAACCTACAAGGTTGACACCACAACAATTGGAAGACAAAGAGCAAAAGGGCTTTACTACGGTTGTGATAGCAAATACACTAAAGGTCATAAGTGTGCGAGAGAAAATTATTTTACATAGATTGTGAAGAAGATGAAGAAAATGAACAAGGATATACACAGGAACCTGACCCCAGAAGAGGAAGAAATGAATCCAACCATATCGTTTAATGCTGCTTGACGAGGTTACCACTCCTCAAATTCTCAAGATATAAGGACAAATAAAAGAAGAAAAGACAATAGTGTTGATTGATTCGGGTAGCACCCGTTTTATTCATTGTAAGGTAGCCAAAGAATTAAATTGTTCTATACCAGCACTAGAATGTCAAGTGATGGTTGCAAATGGAGGAACTATAAATTTCTTTGGAAAATTCCATAATATCAAGCTAACCAGCAGGGGAATATGTATTGACTAGTCCATTGCTTTCCATTCCTATGGGAGGTCTTGATGTTGTACTAAGTGCAATGGTTACAATCTTTGGGGACGGTAGCTTTTAATTTTTCAAGAACTTTTCTTGAAATTTTTTTCGGAAAGGAAAGGAAGTCGAATTCGGGGTATTGAAGGAAGTTAGGAGAGGACAGCAATCTCTAATTTCTGAAAGCTTCTAAAGAAATAACAACGAGGTGTAATTGCACAATTATGCTCACTAGAAGTTCCGACATCAAAATCATCTGTTCTGTGAGATCTCCAACAAGTCTTGGACAATCATTCCAAGGTGTTTGAAACTCCCAAAGGACTCCCACCTATTCGTGATCATGATCATGCTATTGATTTGATTCCGGAAGTGTTCCTCCAAACATGAGGCCTTATAGATATCCATACTTCAAAGAAGCGGAAATTGAACGTATGATTGCGGGGAAATGTTAGAGGTGGGTATAATTCAGCCTAGTCTGGAACCTGCCTCCTGGGTATTGGTACACAAGAAGGATGGATCATGGCGAATGTGTCAGTTATAGGGAGCTCAATAAGCTCACCATTAAAGACAAATTTCCCATTCTTGTGATTGATGAATTATTGGATGAATTACATGGAGCAATTTATTTTACCAAGTTGGATCTTTATTCGGGATATCATCAAATTAGAATGAAGACTAAAGATATTCCAAAAACAACATTTCGAACTCATGGGGTCATTATGAATTTTTGTCATGCCTTGGCCTTACCAATGCCACCTTCTACATTTCAAGGGTTTATGAATTCCATTTCTAAACCCTTCCTTAGAAAATTTGTGCTAGTATTTTGGTAGTATACTAATCTACAACAGGTCTTGGAAGGATCATATTGAACATGTTGACGGTGCTCAAACTATTACGGGAAAACAATTATGCAAAAACATCCAAATGTTTCTTTGGAGTACAAAGGTGGAATATACGGGTCATATTGTATCTCACGAGGGTGTTAAAGTAGACCCTAACAAAATTAAAGCCATTAAGGAATGGAAGAGTCCCCACAACCATAAAGGTTGCGAGGTTTCTCGGGTTAACGGGGGTATTATGTACGAAGTTTGTTAAATTATGGGAGAATAGCAGCACCTCTAACAAAATTATTGAAGAAAGATGCATTTTCATGGACTCTTGGAAGCAACTAAGGCCTTTTGATCATCTTAAGAGGGCAATGTGCCTAGCACACGATCTAGCTACGCCAAACAAAGCAAAACATTTATTGTGGAATGTGATGCCTCGGAAATGGAATTGGTGTGATTTTAATGCAAGAAGGAAGACCCATTGCTTTTTGAAAGTCATCGATCAAAGGAAAGTATTTACATAAACCTATTTATGAGAAGGAAATGTTAGCAATGTTGCATGCACTAAAGAAATGGCTAACTTACCTAATGGGAAGACACTTCAAGGTAAGCGGTCATAGCAGTGGTCTTAAACACTTTTGGAGCAAAGACTGCTCTTCGGAAAAGGGAAACAACAAAAAATGGGTCACAAAGATGTTGGGTTATGACTTGGAAATAATCTACAAAAAGGAAAGCTACGATATTTATTGAGGATGCACTCTCGAAAGAATGAAGAGGTGGAATCATTGCTTTGTGCCATTTCTATTATCCAGCAGTTGGATAAAGGCGAAGCAAGAGATGAATGGAAGAAGGAAAAAGATGTATGGACACTCATTCAAAAGTTGCGACGAATCTGGTACATACGTACATTTAGTTGGAAAAATGATTCCTTATGGTACAAAGATCGCTTATGTCTTTGTAAGAATTCCCAACTAAAACAAAAGATTCTTAGGTGCACACTTCTCCTTTAGGAGGGCACTCAGTGCAAAACTTACCACATGGTGAGGAAATAATTTTTGGGATGGCCTTAAATCTGATATTCAAAAAAGTTTGGCGGAATTTTGGTTTGCCGGCGAATAAAGTGGAAACAATTAAGACCACAGGGGCTTCTACAACCTTTATCATTCCAAGTCAACGTTGGGAGGATATTTCAATGGATTTTATCACAGGTTTACCTAAGTCCAAGAGAAGAGTTTCATCATGGTGGTAGTTGATAGAATTACCAAGTATGCACACTTTTGTGCATTATCTCATCCATTTAAAGAAAGTACATTTGCTACTACATTTCTGGAGTTAAAATTCCAAAACCTACATGGAAGCCCAAGGGTCATTGTGAGTGACGGAGATCCCATTTCACTAAAATTTTTTTTGGACGGAGTTATTTTCTTGTTTGGGTACTCAATTAGCTCATAGCTCATCTTATCATCCTCAATACGATGGTTGACAAGGCGAGATAGTAAATAAATGTTTGGAAGGATATCTTCGTTGTTTTGTGTCAAGTAAAAAAACACAATGGGTCAAGTGGTTACCTCTCGTTTGAATGGTGGTATAACACTTCCTTCCATCACGCAAAAAAAAAAATGACCCCATTTATGGCACTTTATGGATATCATCCACCATCCATCACATCATCTTTGAGGAAAATTCGAAGGTTCAAACGTTGGAATATCACATCGAGCATCGGCAAGAAGTTCCAACTCTTAAAGGATAACATGAATTTGGCACAGAAATCGAATGAAACAACGGAGATCAACATCGCGGCGAGAGAAGTTTTGATGTAGGAGATTAGATATTTTACGACTACAACCATAAAAAAAAATGTCCCTCGAAAGCTAAGAAGGATAATAAATTATCACCAAAGTACTATGGTCCTTACAAGGTGCTGCAAAAGATTGGTACTATGGCATACAAATTGGAGCTTCCTGCTTCTTCGCGAGTACATCCGGTTCCATGTTTCATGCTTAAAGAAGAAGGTTATGGGTGAAAATCTTCCCGATTTCAAACAATATTGCCGAACTTGATGAGGAAGGAAAAATCATATTGGAACACGAACGGTCATGGAAACAAGAACTCGACAACTACGAATCGATCGATTTTAAGAGTATCTCATCAAGTGGAAGAACTTACCCACCGAAGATTCTACATGGGAGGATTATAATTTTATACGGAAGCACCGAGCTACTCAAGCGTTGAGGACAACATTTTGAAGGAGAGGGCATGTTAGGTCCCTATATTACTAGTATAGTCCCTTATTGTTGTTAGTGTAACCCCCTTATTATTATTATTGTACCCTTGTAACCCCCATTTTGTTATTATTGTACCCTTAAATTATTATTTTTAGGTCGGCTAGGATTACATTGTGGGCCACTAGGATTACATTATAGCCCGATGGACTCCTATATATAGAAAGGAGGTTTTGTAAATTGTATCATCCAAAAATTGTTCATTTATGTTATGTATTGGAGGTTGCCCCCTGAAGTGGCTTATTTCTAAAGGCGAAAGTATCTCTTTTCTTCTATTTTTTGGGTAAATTGTCTCAAATTATTGTCTTAAAATTTGTCTCTATAAAGAAAATAGTTGGAATTAAAGACATATTATCTTTATGGAACAATGTCTTTAATCCTATATATTGTCTTTCTAGGGACAATATAAAACAATGAATCCAAGAAAAATATCTCACCATTAAAATAAATCAATATAAAATTATTTAATTAAAAAAATCTACAATATCATTAAATAATTTATATTAGGAGTCTGATGGAATCGAACCACCAACCTCCTACATGGGAGGTGCTCTTCCATTAATTTGACACTATTTAAATAATTATGTGAGGAGTTATGGCAGTCCTTGAAATTGTATAATAGGCATTGATTTTTTAAAAACGTTCAACACATAATGACATAATGACATAACGTTCAAGCCCATATTTTTTTTAACTTAATAAAAAATAACTCAATCGATTTAGCCTAGGTGTGACACCCTTGTGGCTTGACTTTTTAAAGCTAATAATAAAACATAATCTACAAACAAATTAATTAGCCATACAAAGAAGAGTTAACTAGAATTAGCACAAGCAATACAACCACTGCCCAAAGAGCTACACAACTTTCTAGTAGGCAACGATGACACATATGATGTACACAACAAGCCATGGCTGCATCGTCAACTCATTCAAGACATATTGGGCACTCTCCTCGTTCACCGTTACTAATTTCTTTGACCATGCCGATGTAAACTTTTGAACGTATAGAACTAGAATCTCCATTAACACACATTTAGATTCCTAGAAAAGAAAATGTATGACCAACTTATACATATCAGTTAATGATTTGTGTATCAATTACTACTAATCTATGGACTCGAAATTATTAGTGTGTTTATATTTCTAGGTTTTGTATGATGTCATTAAATTACAATTATATCTAATTTAATAGTGATTGCAAGGTTCGGGCTTTTAGATATTATTACAAGATACGTAGCGATTTTCTTGTTAAAGGGAATACTCAATATTTTAGAGTGAGTTTCATATATATACTATATTTCGATTAGTTTCATATAGATAAATATATTAGTGTTAGTATCTGAAATATGAAAAGTAGTGGTGTCTAAAGAGACTATTTATGGTTATCTCGACAAGTTTAGGTACACGGAATATTTTCCTTTTTAACCACTTGAATACCATAAATTAATACTATGGATTCTTATAAACCTAGAGCACCGAGTAATTTGAGCTAGCCAAGTTACTTGAACCAACATGAACCAACCTAACCATTAGTGTTTGGCATTTGGTCTCTTGTGGATTCATTCCATTTCTCAAATGAAACGAGTTCGAACAATATATCGGACCAAGTTATTGTGTTTATAATCACCTATTATTGTAGATACAATCCTTTGAGGTTATCAAAATTCATGGCCTTCGTTATAGTGAAAAAAAATAGGAAAATGCATTGAGGATTGTTATCTTCTTGTGCATTTGTGTCACTTCACCCAGTCGAAATATGATTTTTATTTGTGCTAATTTTAACTCTTTGAATACAAGTTTGAGAAGGTGTGGAAAGAGTATGGAGACTCGAGATGGTTAAACTAATTGAGACCGAATATAAGGCATGGAGGTTCTCAAAAGAAGAAGATAACATGATACGTAGCCTCTATGCTAGTATTGGTAGCGGGTAAGAGTAAATCAACTTGGATCTTAAAAAAATAAAAAGCATTCTCATTCATACGCAAAGTCCTTTACTAATTTTTTTATTCAAACACAGCAACTAACCTAAGAATTACCGCTGCATTCTTCGGTGGTCCCATCATTGTTGCCCGGTTGCCGGGGGATAATACGTAATGATATCAAAAATCATTGGAACACAAAGATGAAGAAGAGAGTACGACTAAAAAAATGGAAGGGTCATCAAACCCATCCTGCTTGTAGCAAAACAAGAAAGTGACCACCTGTGAGAACTATGCTATGTCGGGGGCCATTACAATCCCAAATATATATGGGCCACAACAAGCTCGAGAATGTAAGGAATATTAGTATGCATGCCTCTTTCTCGAACTTCCATGCTGAATGTCATCGGATGTTCGTGGCCTTCGCTCAACAATTACTAATCCATTTCAAATTCGAACACGACTACATCTCACTTGAATCCTTGGAAAATCTAGCTTGATCGGAAGTGTTGGTTATGGTTCCTATCTAGAGAGAGTTGTTCCAAAGTTACGAAAGGAATTCTAGTGGATTATCATTCAAACGATAACATGACTATGATCAGTGCAGCTCCTCACTATGAGAATCCAAGCTGCATTAACACTTCACAAATACAACTTGGTAATCATCATTATAACTTGGACAGAAAGCGGATTTTCTGTTGAACCTTGATCACTCCAACACCCATGTGTAACACACATGGATAATTATATAAAACAATAAAAGCGACCTAGAGCATCGATTGAAAATGACATTTCAACGATTTTTTCTGCATCTAGCTCACACCGAGCAAGGACACTATAAATCAGTTTGGATGAATACCTTCAACATGGAAATTAACAACTTGGGAGCCTATGAATTCTCAACAAAATTGAATGACCTATTATTGTACACCAATGGCTCATAAGTACAACAGTTAGAACCCTACAATTATGCTTGTGGATCAATCAACTTATATTAGCGGGTTGCAAGTAGACTAGCATAGCAAAGGGAACCTCTGTTATGTTATGATTGTGAGTTAATCCACACATTTTATTTATTTTTAAAAATCTCATCAGTTCTTGTTTCTATACAAAATTATTGTTCAATTGCAACTTGAACTTAAAATTACAAATTGTTGTTCAATTACAACTTCGGCATGTATCTGTCTATTAGATCAAAAAATATAAAAATTATTGTTCGATTACAACTTCTAAAATCGTTTAAGGCAGTGTTTAAATCGAGAAAATATACAAATTATTGTTCAAGTACAACACTTTTGGATATGTATAATTGATTAAAGAATATTAATGATGATGATGGTTACGAATCCTATCCACTAAAACCAATGTCGTCTATAGGACCTTAAGAAATGAGAAATAATTTAAGTTTGAGTCTTAAAAACCTTGTTCTATGGTCAAAGAGAAGGGAAATAAGTACTCCAACATAGCTATAGGTGGGTTGGCTTAAGAGGTCAATAAGGTAAGGACGTATGGCGAGATGGTAGGAATTGAGAGCTAAGTGCTTCTCATCTTCCACCATTTAGGTATAAATCGACAAATTCTATCATTCCAAGGGTGTGGGAATAGACCACCCAGTCTACTTCTAAGCTCATGAGAATTGGTTTTAGTCTTAATAAATAGATATTCATTTCTTTCAAAATTATGATTATAAAACTTTAACAAAATCATTTTTAACACTAACTCTATCTCGTTAGTACAACTACTATTGCAAAACCATTGATCACACAGCAGTCCATCCCCCATATTTCTTACTTTGGTGGAGCCGAATGTCCTTTGTTAGCTCTCTTAATGGGGAGCATAATTTGGATAGTGGGGGAAGTTTTCATGCGTTAGTTAAAAAATAATTTTTCTAATTTCTTTGGTTGGAATAGCTAAAATAAATTTGTTTGGTTTTCTTTGCTATGGTTTTCTAAATTGTTTGCTCTTATCGGATTGAGAAGTAGAAGATTGGTGCAAAAGTGAATGTGATTGTTCTTCTTGTTCTACTTCAAGCTCTAGCCTTATGTCGGAAGACTCCAAAATTGGTAGGGATCGGGGGAGAAGTGTGCGCATTCCCGCACCTAGACTAGGCATCCAATCCAATGTGAAACTTTTCACTAGATCCTACTTTCAAAATGAGCTGCTCAAATGAATTCAATAGAGTTCAAAATAGATCGCCAAAATGGTTGATGTGTCCTTTCTATTCGATTGAGCCTTAAGTCCATTCATTTATATTCTACGGCTTTGTGTGTAGCTTTAAACATAGTATTTACTATTAAATATGACTAAGCCCATTGTATGTCAATATCTAGGAGTGACGTTGTAGGATAACCACGTAGAAGTTATCTCGATAGGCATGAAGACTTAACACCTTAGAGATGAAGACTACCATGACATAAATAATACTGGTTAAATAATATTCAACGGATAAGAAATTTGCAATACAATATAAGCGAAATAATGCCTATAAATTTTGTATTGATTTTCTACATCTACTAATATTGAGATTTTGAATCACTAGTGTCATTAAGAATAAAATAGTAAGTTTTCTGGACTTATGGAAGTATATGGGTAAAACTAAACCTATGCTAGATCACGTAGCAAGGAAGACACATATGGGGTAATTGTCCAAATATTGGGCTCCTTGACACATTGGATCGTTCTCTTGGGTGTTTTTTATGTGCCGTATTCACAATTCTTCCTTGATCTCACATTTTCCAATAATGGAATGTGATAGAGGACTTACTTCTTTGTGTGGGATACTTGCATCAAGAATTTACTCATACAATAGATATCATATCATTGTTCCATAAGGCAGGAGAAGCTAAACGGTTTTAAACTTGTCCATAATAGGATCAACATTAACAACGAGAAAAATACAATACACTACACATCCCTTGCAGTTGTTAGCATGAAAAGTTTATGCATATAATATTTCACCACATCAACTAGGTACCCATTTGACCTCAATGTGAGTACGGATATGATTCAAATGCTTATAATGCAAGTTACCATCCCAATTGTACATTTCGAGAATCAACATAATACTTACCTCCTTGAAATGGTGTGAAAGTTCTTCTTCCCCACCATTAGCACTAGTTCCAAACCTAAACTTGTTAGTTTTTTTTTTGCATTAAGAACTTCATATCAAAAGGCTATCCATAAATTTCCACACTTGGGGTTTATACATTAGATATAATATTATCACAAATTCTTAAGTAAATATTCAATCTTCATAGAATCTCTCTCTAGTGAGCCATGAAACTTTGTTGTCTAGGTTTGTAAATCATCTGTTGTTTAGAATAATCTTTACACATATGAAAATGAAGGGACTACACGGTGGGGGAAACGGATGATTAGTGAGATGATATCAAGTTATTCACTATTTTGGAAAATATGAAACCAATTGGAGATACGGAAATACAAGCCATGACTAAGGAAGTTAGCCCTAGAAACTAATAGATGCGGTCCTTAGTTTTGAGTAGGTAAAATAGTGACAAATTCCATGCACTAGGTGGGATCAATGAATCATGTAGTGGACATTAAATCTAATGCTTATATGGTCGAGGTTCTAAAATTAGAATGAATCTTCTTCCTTAAGAATATGTCATATGTAAGGTTGTGTCCAAAAAAATGGTTGGATTGTTGATTTATTGGTATTCTCTGAGAACAAAGCATTTTGAAGTCAAGCGAGTTTAAATAATCACTAACACAAATAGATCAAAGATTAATATACAAATGTATTATATGGTTAAAACTCTCGAGATGGAAACAATCCAATTTATGACTAATTAATATTTATATATGGACTCCATATGATCTTGAAGGATTGGTTAATGTTTTGTGCTAAGATGAAATTTGGTGTCGGTGAAAAACTCGGTTTGGTGAGCAACCTCAAATCCTACTCACGGATGGGAAAGGAAATGCGAAGGTTTTTTATTTTGGTTGTGTTTTGCACCAAGTGTCATATTTTATTAATACATTTAAATAGTCCCCAATTGTAACGTTTCAAAAATCCATAGTTTTTAGCTATGAAACTATATTCACCGATTGTAATTTGTAACAATACCTAAATTTTTAAGAAAATATATTCTTATCGAACGGAGAAGGACATAAACGTTATCGGTTGATATGGCGAAGGTAATTGAATACAATTTTTTGGCCCAAGCATACAAGTTGAGAAAGTAGAAAAAACACACAAAATGAGCTCAAATATGTTATTGGTCTTTACCTTATCGAGAAGGTAAACACCAATAAAAAACTTAATCCTTTCATGACAACTCTCACTTGGCTCCCAAGTACAACAAATCGAGGACAATATCACTTGTCTTCAATTTTATTGAGAAGGTAAACACTTTATAGTAACAAACTTGATTCTTTCATGGCACTCTCACTTACCCCTAGGAGTCCGGTAAGCAAAGATGCTACTGACTTTCCCCAAACCTAACCAAACCAGAATGTATTAGGATAGAAAAATTTAACAATCATAAATCCTTCTAGACTCATCTTCAAAAGACTCCCATGCATATAGCTACCAAATCCCAAGAACTCCAAAAGAACAGTACGTCTGAGGCTACATGCAACCATGCTCGGAAAGTGTTCACATGTTAATTAACTCCATAAGGAAAATCATGACCTTGCATGGCCAATGAGATCCTAACAAATCTTTAGAGTATCCTTTTAAGGACCAAATATTCTTCTTCATATTTGGTATAAACTAAGTCCCTAACCTTGAATTTTCAAAACATCCTATTTCACGAAATGTAGGCCTTATTCCAAAGAATAATTATAGAATTTTCAACACCATCATAAAGCAGTTATTTTTGCAATATCAACTTTACGATCTTTGGTACACAGCAGCCATAGCCATATGGATTGAGTGAAAAGGGGATTTGTAGCTTCCATATGATACTATCTTCATTTTTATACGGGATAGAATATTTATTTCTTTAATGGTGGTGGTATCCAATTCATACATTCAACCCAATAAAATTGGTCTAGTATGAGAAAAATTATACGGGGTACTCTAGCATGTGATGATGTTGTAGTTGTTCACTTTGTCACTGCGGGGTATCTGACATCTAATGTTGTTGCATTTTTTCCATTGTTACCGTGATGTATTGCTACATAACATTTGGGTAATGACAACTATACAACATGGAACAAGAATAACAAATTAGCCTATTTTTAAGAGTTTTACTCCATCTTTAACAAGGTCATGATTGCTTTCTTAGTAATTAGCGGATGCATCATGAAGTTTTTGGCACCAAAAATTCTCTAGAAAAATATTTATGGCCTTAAAAATTTATGGGCTTGCTTGTACCATGAGAAGAGTTGCTTGTAAACTCTCCAACAATTCAACTCTTGACAGGCTATAAAAGAATGAAAATAATGTTTGTATGAACTCATATGTGGGTAGGTAAATGTCTTTGTCTTCCTTTTGAGTATGTAGAAAAAGCCTTGAGGAAGAATCTAAACGAAAATGAATTTGTTTTGTTATGGCTATGGACCGGTCATTCAAATCCACAGACAAATAATGATCAGAGATGATGTGGCCTAAACACTTGCATGGACATTCCCTTGCTAGATGGGGGTTTATCTAACCCCATTTGAAAAATAAGCTCATTTGTAGCCAGACTATTAAGAATTGGAATATGACAGCAAATCACTTGAAAAGAACTTGTTGTTTGCATCGACCTCCTTTTTCTCAAAGGATAAATAGAATGCTAAGGGAAATTTATCCCACTGAGAGAAAAAATTAAATTGAAGAGCCACAACTTAAGAAGACTTTCCTAAAACGATGGAAGTTAAGTTTACTTTGAAAAATGACAAAAATCTTAGCTGTCTCTTGGTCGGTGTCAGTACTCTACATAATTGGTATAAGTATAGGGTGTGAGATAGTAAAAAAATCCTTTGTCGGGGAATTGATGGGTACAAAATGGTTTAATCGGAAACCAACTTTAGATGCATCAATACAATTATAAATACTGGGACTTTATAGAATTTATACTTGCTCCTTGGCCTTAGACAAAATAGATGCCCCTCTAGATCCAAGGTCATTTTTTATATGGTCACACATTTTGCATAGTGGCCTTTCTCTTGCCCAACACTTGTGATATCTAATAATAGCCTTTGCACGTGGATTTCTGTAGCCGGAGTTGTAACTAATATATTTTTATTTTCTAGGAAGGAAAAAGCTAAGGTGTCTTGGAATTGAGCCATGGATATCTATGGTCACTTTTCAATAGGTCCACTTACTTGAGAGAGCCTACTGCTTTGTTGGGAAATAAAAGAATATGCACTATTAAGTGTGGACAATTATTTCAGTCAACGGAAATATTGTAACAATATTAAATTCAAGAGTTGAGATATTGATCAAATTTTTCTTGAGCTAATAATGAGAAATCATGTATAATCTATGTAGGAATGAGGAGTTGAGATATTTCCCAAATTTTTTCTTCGAGCTGATAAAATGGTTGTCATGTATAATTTGCATTCTACAAATGGAGAGCTCAAGTTGACTATTTGACCATGGACTAAACATGTTTTCCAAATGGATTCGACAAAAAGTTGGGAAATACTCACAATTACAAAATATAAAGTTATAAATATAATTTGACACATACCCGACGGAGAGGGTGGAAATGGAGTAAGTCTAACTTCGATCGGAAACTTGGTCAAACCAAGTTTGACTCAAAATATGATGAAAAAATCATTTAGGATCTTATGAAGTCAAACTCAATAACTCACAAGTTTGATTCACAATCCTGGTAACTATACTTCCATGCTCTTTAGTGGGTGGGCTTCTCTCGATCCGCCCAACGCTGAGTAATCTTCAGATGCTCCAAATAAATTACTACTATCTAAGTATGATATGAACAAGGTGATTGGACAACATCTACATGAAATACATCCAGCTCAATTGAATCACATCCCTAAGTGTCTTATACCCAAGATGGATTTCTATTTGAGCACTTCATGCAACTAAAAGAGATGAATTTAAAACCTAAATATACATGGAAAAACTTGTTGCGGACCTTCAGAATCCCTTTTGGAAAATTTTGGGTAGGGATCTCACTCAATTTGGGTTGAAACCAATCACCAAATTCGATGCCTTGATGGGAATTTCCAGCTATAACATTGGAAAACACAAGGTCAAACGAGAATATCCTATCTAGATCTCCTATTTGTGATAACTAGAATATTTAATACATTACGAAATCGGTGGCTCCACTCTACTTTATTCTATTATCCATACCCGAGAGAAAGCCATAAATACTATTCATGAGGAAAATTTTCAAGACTAGATCACCATCCCTACGGGGACCCCAAACGATCTCCTTTGATTGTGCTATAATTTCGGGATGCCATGGAAATCCTAATAGTGATTCCTGACTTCTTGGTGGTATGATGTTCGGTCTTTGTACAAGTAGATGAAAGTTGCGATTTTTTCCCAATATTATCACATTGAATTTATATATCAAAGCTACTCCATAGCTTTAGAAATCAAAGAAGTTAGTATTTTTTGCAAATGGGTTTGTAAGTATGTAGCTCAAATCCATGTCACAACTAACTACATCATTCAAGGGTTGTGTGGTAAAAGGTAGGACAAAAAGAAACTTCAGAATTTTATAAATATATATGCTCTACAAATGATTGTTTCCTAATAAGCACATTTATAATGAGTTTTTCAACAATATTTCACTCAAAAGAAGACTACAAGATGCCAGTAAAGCTCTTAAAGACATGGTAGATCATGGCATGGTGCCAGTACATCACTTATAGGATTGATATGGATATGAATTGTAATAAAGGCGGTGATTGGAAAGCCTCTAAACTTCTTTCAGCCTTCATGATAAGAGTCATTTCCTTGATGGGTTACCTTATAGGAGATTGGATAATGACTTCAATTTTCTGAGCATGCAAGGGTTGCATTTGATGAGATTTGGAGAGTTGCTGTTTAATTTTGTGGCCAGGAGGTATCACATCCTGAGTACTTGGCTTGTGTGAGTTGGCAACACAAAAAGCTCTTTAAGGATGAAATACCCAGCGGGGGGGTCTTGCACCCAAAGCAAGCATGGTTACATGTGTGACACCCTTAATTGAAAAGGGGCAAGTAATACAAGTTGCAACTATGGGAGCATTGTTAAAAAATGAAGAAAAGGAACTTTTGTATTTATGTAATTAAGGATAAATGACATAAAATTTCAGGTTAGCTTAGTTTGTAGACATTCCCTTTAAGGGATGATTGTTGCACCCAATTAGTAAATAAATAGAAGAGGGTTTTGACTTCATTTGGCACAGCACAAGAAAATACATCATAGGAGAATAATTTTTGAAGCAACCGCAACCTTTGGGAGCCTTATCAAAGGACGAAGGAGCTGATTTTCTTGTGTCTTTTTCTATGATTGGTATAGGCAAAGTTTGGGCGATTGGTAGGCGAGGTTGAGGGTAGTTTTTCCTCACTTTTATAATGTAATTCTCTATGGATCAGATTGAGAATTTATGTTCATGTTACAAGAGGGTCTAAACCCTATATTAGATATGGATAGAGGTAGATAACCTTGGAACAACATGTATTAGGACGAGTTACGGTGTAGTGAAGGGAGGCTTCAAGAGGAAGGGTTGCACGGGTTTTGTAACATTATTCCATACTATTAATGGCATAAAGATCTTATAGCTAAATACTAGAAGTTCTTACTCAGTCATAGTGTTAGAGACAATAAGTGAATCTTAATCTAAGAGGCATTCGGTCTCGGTCGAAGTTTTCACGGAAGAGCACAACTTTTACCTTCTTGTACATGAGTAAAGATAACATCTTCTTTAGGATTCACGGTTGTCCTTTCTTCAATAATACTTTACAATGCCATGAATAATTATTAATGAGTTTAGATAGTAGCTCAAGAATCTCTGTTTAACAAATTTATGCATCCTTTCTCTAAGACATATCTTTATGTCGATTAAAGATCTAGTGTTGTCCACATTGGATTTTTGTAGGCCACAAAGAGTAAGCTTCATGATCTATGTAGGAATCCAACTCACTTGTCTGAGATCCCAAATTTCTACAAATCTTCCTTAATTCACAATCTATCTCTGAGTCTCGACTCAACGTAAATCGAAAAGACAGGCAAATTCCTATCAACATAATTTATGCTTAGACCATGGCACAATCGTTGTTTAGACGACCAAGAAACTCGTCTCTTGATCAATGCATGACCAAGTAATTTTGTTTATATGACTTCATTACAAAGAGGTGTAGATTTATTTAATCGAGATTCTTAGGAAATTGAATTGATTTTAGAGGACAAAAGGATTTATAAAACCCAAATTCTAGTAATTCAACCTTCATTATAAAGCTCGAACCACGGATACAGTCCTTGGTGAGCCTGAATGTGAACTACAAAGAGCCACAAATAAGCATGAGAAATGTTATAAATTTCCATCCAAAACCTTAATAGGTGAGTCGATTAGGAGTTAAATATTGAGGTGCTTCTTGTCACTACAAAAAAATTTGGTGAAATCCCAAGAAGTGAAACACATGCTTATTGATTAAGAGCTCGTCCAAACATATTTTGGATAATCCTTGCGAAGAAAGCATGTTTACATCACTTCCTCTAGGAAATGTTATATTTTCAGTGATTACTCGATCGATCACGAGCCCATGGAGCTTTGATCATCAAAATCTTTCTTTCTTTCAAATATATGTATCATAAATTGAAATACAACGGGAACGATTTGATACTAGATTTCTACAAAATATTTAGCTTAGCACGGAATATTTGTGGATCTCTACAACCCTTTATTTGTTTATCGTAGTAGCCTCGGTTTGTCGAGAGATCATTGACAAGTATGTGCTACTGCGATGACTCACATGTGTTTCAAGTTCGAGAATTAAACCTCGAGTTCAAATTTTGATAAAATATTTCGAGTGCACGGAAGATAGATTGAAATCTTCACTCATGACATAGTGTTAGATCACCAAATTAAATGAAATAAAGCTATGGTAAATGGAGTCATCTTGGCAATTACAATAAGCTTACTTCGGAACTACGCGATTATAATTTCCAGAAACTAAACTATTTCTATCTTCCAATAGAAATAGCAAAAGGTCACGGGGATCTTCCAATTATAGACCGGAGTGTCCGACATTCAAAAAGATCAAATAACATCACACATAAATAAAGAAAATAAAACGGAAGGGAGCGCGAGGAAGGAACATATAAAATTCCTTGTGTACCTTTGTTGCTTCTCTCTGGGCATGACTTTGCAAGATCCATGAACCCAATACGCCTTGGTGCATTGCAACTTCTACCTTAGCAACGGGATCTTGTTTGAAATCTCGGCATCAATCACCACAAACATTGCAAGTGAAGTGACCCCGCTCTCCATAACTCAATGCACATAGAACCTTTAAGATCTCCAAAATCGATTGCCACAGAAAGCCACATCTAGGGCTATATCACACGCGATACATCACCGCAGCCAATATCGGAAGAGTGACCCAAATTTGCGAATCCATTGTCCATGTTCTAAGAACCACCATGGAAGCAAAAGCTAAGATTCGATGCATTTTCTAGCACCATCTCATCGGCTTAATCATCCAATCAAAGGGGCTAAACTCTAAAAATGTTCTGGCACTTCCTCCTTAGAAGCTTACGCTCCACAATTTGTTAGACATGAGTGGTAAAGTCCAAAGTCTGGGGGCATGACGAAGAGCCTAAAAACCCTTGCAAATGGAGGCAGAGGCAAGGCTAGCCCTATCAAAGCCCCTACGAAGGAAAATGGAGGAAGCAAGAGGTAAGGCTAGACCTATCAAAACCACCAAAGATGCGAGTTTGGCCCATCACTTTGGGGGGCGGTGAGATTTTCCTGTCCTTGGAGGCAAGGTTGGCCTTGTCCCTAAAAACATTTTAAAATGGAGGCAAGAGGCAAGAGGCAAAGCTAGCCCTATCAAAGCCCCTACAAATATAGGCAAGGCAACGCTAGCCTATCAAAACCCTTGCAAAAGGAGGGGAGGCTAGCCATTGAAAGGCGAGGTGAGGTTAGCCATCCTTTGGGCGGGGATTGGCCTTATCCTCGATTCGAGTGAAAAAATCCTCCTCTTTTGACCTTCTTGTAACAATTACTGTTTAACCTTCATGTGTATGCCCCTCTTCTTTTTGGTCATTTTGCTACTCGAACAAATTGTTTTAATTTTTAATAGTTTTCGTCTTTTAATGATGAAACATAGAAACACATCTTTGAAATTTAACATGGGGCGATGGGCCAATTTATAATAACTAATTACACCCTTTCTAACACCTCAAAAGGCCCATAGTATCTAGGATTCGATTTTGCACGGTTACCCCGACATAAAGTGTACTCTTTTGGGTTTAAAATGCGGATACACATGATCACCCACACTTTGAACTCTCGGTTTGCACTCTCTTCTTATCGACGCAAGCTTTTGTCGATCTTGTGCTATCTTGATTTTCTCTATATTTTTGACAATCCTTTCCATTTCTTGTAGAGTATATGGCCCAAGTACTAGCTTATCTTGGTGGCTCAACTTAAGGTACGACACTTTCTTCCATAGAGTGCTTCAAATGGAATCATTTGATGGAATTGGTATTTGTTGTTATAAGAAAAGTTCGACTAAATGTAAGTAGTCTTCCCATTTGGATGGCTTATTCATCACATACATTCTCAACATATCCTCCAAAATCTGATTTGTTCTCTCTTGTTTGACCATCTGTGCGGGGGTGATAAACGGTGCTAAAATTCAATTTCGTGCCCCATGCCCCCAAAACGGACCTTTCCGGAAGGGTATTGTGGTGGTGTCTCTATGCGAAATAATCATCTTTGGGAACCGTGTAGCCTTACTATTTCTTTTGGGAACACATTTGCTACTTGATTTGTCCCAAAAGTGGATTTTCTTGTGTAAATGTGCAACACTTGTTAATGTATCTACTACTACCATCATTGGGTATCACCTTGGTACTTTGTT
Source organism: Pinus albicaulis (assembly GCA_034641835.2). Classification (NCBI taxonomy): domain Eukaryota; kingdom Viridiplantae; phylum Streptophyta; class Pinopsida; order Pinales; family Pinaceae; genus Pinus; species Pinus albicaulis. The sequence continues at coordinate 1,743,575,321 of CM076575.1, forward strand.
CTCGGCAACCCGATTATAAAATCTGTAAACAGTGTCCAATTTCCATTACTGCAATTGGTAAGGGGTTTAGAAGACGACTTGATCTTGATGTTAAACTTTGACTAGTTGACACTCCATGCATCTAGCTAAATAGTTGTTACATCCTTTTTCATTCACAGCCAAAACAATTTCTTTTTCAAGGTTGTGAAATTTTCTGATATCCAGGATGTCTTAAATATGGCTATTTATGATATTCGTCTGGGATTTCTCTTTTCAAATAATCCACATTGGGGATGTACAATGCATTTCTATAGCATATCAGCCCTTTCTGGTTTTGGGTGTATTAGGCCATTTGTTTTTTCAAAATTTTCACTTGTATATTCTCATAGTTTGGATCTTGATATTGCTACCTCTTTAACTAATTCTTTTAAGTCAAAACTAGCACTAATCCCAATACGCATATTTTGTGAAATTTACTTAGAGGCTTGTGACAATTTTTGTTTTCTTTCCCTTTTATATGTTTTATGTCCATATCAAATTCACTCAAAAAAGACAGGTCATCTGGCTTGTCTAGCATTCAAATATTTTGAGAAAAAAAATACTTGAAACTGCAAGTATGATGTTTAATGTCAATGTAAATGTTTTCCCAAGAAGATAGTGTCGCCACATCTTCAAGGCATGAATTACAACAGCCAATTCCAAATCATATACACTCCTAATTCTGTTCATGTTTCTTAAGTTTTCTAGATTCATATGCAATGACAAAATTCTCTGCAGTGGGAAGTCCTCCTAACCCTCTCTACATGCATCCGTACACACAAAAAACTCTTTATCAAGATCTGCAATATTTAGTATAGGTCTTGTGGTAAGTTTTAATTTCGAGTTGTTCAAAGCTATGTGTTGGCATTTTTCGGTCCACTCAAATTTAGTACATTTCCTTTGTAGTGAAGTTATGGGGTATGCTATTGCGAGAAAATCTTTCTACAAACCTTCGATAATAACACCACCAATCCCCATAAATGATCTCATTCTTTGGAAACATCGATGCAGCCTTTGACCCACTCTCTAAAAGCCTTTATTTTCTCAGGGGTCAGTAATCCTTGTTCGGAAATGATATGGCCTAGATATTGAAATTTTATCCTTATAAAATTCACATTTTCTAAACTTGGCATATAACTGATTCTCCTTAAGAGTCTGTAACACAATTATAAGGTGTTCCTTATGTTCTGCCTCACTCTTTGAATAGACTAGAATATTGTCTATGAACACTAGTACGAATTTATCTAAGTACTTGTTCAAAACACTGTTCATTAAGAACATAAAAGTGGCAGGGGCATTTGTCAAACCAAAAGGTAGGACTACAAATTCGTAGTGCCCATACCTGGTTCGAAAAGTTGTTTTACTGATATCTTCCTCCTTAATTCTGAATTGGTGATAACCAGTCCTCAAGTCAATCTAAGAGAATACTGAAGCTCCTCTCACCTGATAAAAAATGTCATCTATTTTAGGCAATGGGTACCTGTTTTTTATTGTCAACTTATTCAGTTGACAGTAGTCAATGCACATTCTGAAGGTTCCATCCTTCTTTTTCACGAACAACACCGGTGCTCTCCAAGGCGATATAATCGGTCTGATGTAACCTTTATCCAGCAACTCTTATAATTGCATTTTTAACTCCGTGAGTTCAGGAGGGCTCATCTGGTAAGGGGCTCTAGAAACTAGTGTTGCTCCTGGCACCAATTCGATTGAAAAATCAATCTGTCTTTTGGGTGGAAGATGAGGAATCTCATCTGCAAAAATTCATTAATTTCTCTTACCACTGGTAAAATGTTTACCAAGTTTTCTTCAGGTTACTGTCCTAATTCTTCAACATGTACATCATATACTTGATATCCTTTTCTAGCTGTTCTTGTTAGCTAAACAGTGGAGATTTTCCTTACAAAAATAGGTTTCAGTTTCCCTTTTAGTATGAATGGTTTTCCTTCCTCATCTATGCAGTGCAAAGTTTTGTCCCATAAATTCAGCATGGTATTTTTCTTTTCTAGCCAATCCATTCTTATCAATAAATCATAATAACCTAATGGAAAAATGTTTAAATCAACTTCTGTTTGATATTCATTCAATTTAATAGCTGTTTTAGGTAGCTTATGAGTTACTTTGAGTTTAGTTCCAGTAGCTAATTGTACCAACCAAGGCTGTTGAAACTTTTCTATTTTGAGTTTACATTTTTCTACAACTTGTGGACTAATATAACTCAAAGAATAACCTGAATCAATTAAGATAGTAACAGATTAATTAGAGATTTTACCTTCCATCTCGACCATAGTAAATTGATGTTCTACTTGTCGGTTCTCCAAGGCTGCAATGATAGTGGGTATGTCCCTTGCTATATCATTCACTGTAGTAGCTTCTCTATCTCTCAGAACCATCTGAATATTTCTGTGTGGATAGTCCCTCAATACATGAGGTTCTTCGCAACCCAAACATTTCAAAGGCTCCCGCATTTTAACTGTTCCTTCCTTCTTATGAGCCCCATCTATTTGCTTTGAACCAACTTGGGACTGAGTAGTTTGACTTTCCTTTGGTTTGTTAAATTTCTTCCGCTAATGATCCCTACCAAAGTTCTTCAAGTAAGCTGGTTTCTATTTCTTTCATTTGAATTCACCCTTGTTTATCCAGCTCTTCCCATGTTCACTCTTTCCTTTAAACCGCTGGTAGAATAATCTAGCTTTCCTCACCACTTCGTCCATATTTTTTGGATTATCGAACTCTATTTTCTCCTTGTACACAGCAGGCAAACAGTTCAAAAACCTTTGCACCTTTACTTTCTCTTCACGAATATAAGGAACATACCTTAACAGATTTGTAAACTTGGTGACAAACTCATCTATGGTGAGATGTCCCAATCTGAGTTCATGAAACTCCTTTTCTTTATCATCATAGTAACGTTCGTTCAAATAACGGTTTTTAAACTTGACTTGGAAATCTTCCCAAGTCATTGTTTTTTCATCAATGGCATGAACCATTTTTGTCTCCTCCCACCACAAGTGAGCCTTACCTTGCAACTGGTAGATAGGTAATCTGGCCCTCATATTTTTTTCATATTCTTAGACCTGAAAATACTTAATTATATTCAACAGCCATGCCTCATCATCTTCCTCCTTCTCTCCATCATAGGAGGGAGGTTTAATTTTTCGGAATTCACCCTGTAATTCCTTCTTCTTTTTAGTTTGATGTCTAGTAGTGTCATCTTCCTTAGAATCATCTGAGATCCTACCTTTCCTCCTCCTTCCGGAACCTTCACCTTCTTGGTTGTTCCACAAAGTCAGTTCTCTTATCAGTTTTTCCTACTCCTCACTGGCTAAGGATAGCCTGTCATTCTGACTTCTTAGCTCAGCCATATCCCATTGCAACCTGTGCAACATGGCCATTAAAGGAGCATTTGGATCTAGTATATTATCCCTACCACCCAAATCAACATAGAGTTCATCTTCTTCAGCCATTGACCTTTCAGTTTTAGTACCTTTTTACACTAAAATAGAATAACATCAGTAACAACAAAAAAATAAAATAATAACAATAATAATAATAATTTTTTTTTTTTTTTTTTTTTTAAACAGTGAGCACAAAAAAACAGCCCATTTTTCCAACCTTGGGCTCTAATACCATTTGTAATACACCTCCCAAATTTTTTTTTCCAACTAAATTTTCTTCACCATACTTCTTATTAATATATATATATATATTTATATACATATCCTTTTCTCCAAGAGATGTTGCTCTATAATTTTCTCATTCACTTTATTATTTCGTTCCTCAAATTATCATTATAATTTTCCCTTTTAGCTTCTTAAATCTTAAAAGGGTTTTTAATTTTCTTTATAATATTTTAAATAATATAGTTTATAACTTAGGTTGAAATTTGCCAAATCTAATGTCTCGATTTTGATCTATTTGATTCATTGCACTTACCAATAGGATATTTGTTGAACTTATTAATATGGTCTTTGACCATATTACTTTCATAAAATTCTTTTAACCTATCGAATTAAATTCGTTCACCATTTAATTAGTTGGTCATCAACCATAGCACATATAATTCGTTCAACCTCTCAAATTTTCTGAGATTATAATTTAATTATATAATCTTCAACCATAGCACTTATATATACAACTCATTTAATATAAAAATTTATGTGAATATATCATATGTATCGATTTACTTATAGCAAGTCCCGAGATGTTCATACATACCAATGTGATTTCTACGTGTCCACTCAATTTAGGTTTCTGTCTTACAGTTCCCATGCTTATTAAATATCGACCTGTAATTCTCTACAGTAGGATTATACCTCCAGCTAATTTCTCACATTATTTTGATTCTTATGTTGTTCTCGAGAATGTAATGGATACCATTGTGTCATTTCGTATTTATTTTTAGGGATTGTATTTCATAAATTCTATCAAGCCACCATTAAAGTATATTGATTTTCGTTAATCTACCCCAACTTGGAGTATGCCATTCGTAGATTGTGACACCTGTATGGTGTAGATGCGTTAGAGTTTTGAACCTAGCCTAGGTTATTTAATTTGGGATTTTTCATTTCCAACCTTCATTTTGGTTCTTCCCGTCGCGGCACTGAGTTTTCCTTTCATTCATATGATGGCTCTACCATCAAATCTCTTTACTACCAAATTTGTTTACTGTATGCAATACATGGCGATGAATGGTGAAACGAATTCCCCAAGTAACTCCTCTCTACTGTTTCGCAATGTATTTCTCGAATTTCTTAGTGTGTTATTATATGTATTGTATTCCATCTCTTTTTTTCACGTGTACCTTACATATAATGAATCTGTAAAATTTATTTATTTATTTTTTTCAATGCTTTTCTATATAAATAGCTCAGCTTACTGTGGGTGTTTTCATGTAGATGATTCTTCAATAGTTGATAAGAGGTATTGGCCTTACTTGTGAATCACTCTGTCTTATATTCGAATCTGTGGTTCTCTTTAGCTATACATCCGTTAGTCGATTCAGTATTTATCTCTAATTTCCTCTAATATGCCTATGGTTTCAAATGTACATTGGTTAGGATTTACTCCATGGATCTTTATGCCATACCTATGAAGGTATGATTAATACATAAACACATTTATTTTACATTGATATTTGTATTGGTATTTGTAAATTAGTTTATTTTTCTCCTCATTTACTTACGTATTCATATTGTCTTGCAGGTAATCGTTTTACCCTCCAACCTCCTTGCTTTCACTTCGATAATACTCCAGTTTTGTTAATTAACTTTGGTCTGGCTTGTTAATTAGGTTGGTACCTCATTTCTATAGAGATTTTCATTCCTGTAGTTTATTATCCCCTGTTTGGGTCGAAGACAGTTCCATGTTACCTCTGTGGCGTTTTTGCTGGTTAGGTTTTATGGCTTGGGTTCATTGATGCCCGCATCCCCTTTGTATAATTTGTACCAACTTATTGGGACTGTTAAATTATGGTTTCTCTATTTTTATAATATTTCCAGGCTTTCTAGAGTGTCAAACACGAATTATTTTGACATATCTATTTTTGTAATATTCTCGTTTGTAAACAATTACTAATAACGTGCATTGTTTATGCGTGAACTTGATCACTGTATTTCTATTTTAAGGACCCATTCTGCATATGATATTCATTATTTAATAGTTATAATTTTTTGTATTTCTATATAATTATTTTATATGATGGATAATGAAAGCCATTATACCTCTGTGTATGCCTGACAATAGGATTCTTGTCCTATTAATTTCTGTTAATTAGATTTCGGATTATCTGTATATACATTTTTATGTTTATTAGCTAGAAATATGGTTATAGATTTAATAGTGATTGTTCGAGTAATAGGGATTTATATCAGAATTTTCTAATAAATATGAATCTTAACTCCATTATTTCCTTTCAGCCTTTCATTACTGATAATATAATTATGTTTAAATATACCTCAATTAAGCTAAGGAAATGTAAATCAAATCATCAATATTACTTTCATTGTGTATTTCACTAATAATATAGAACGGTTTCAGAATGTATTTTTAAATACTATTTATGTAGAATGAAATCGTCCTTTTCATTCTAACAGTATAAGCTAGGTTTTCAATAGATTAATTTTCTACTATGTTTACTTGCTTATTTAATTCAATTGATGTAGTTCATTTTCACAGTAACGAATAATATTAGTTCCTGTAATTGTATTAATCTGGTTATTAATGAAATACATTATGCTTCTTGCATTAAATTTTGTTAGAAATACAGGTACTCCTGAACCATATGTATTTCTGTAATTTTGTTTATGCAGAGTAGATATTCCAATTTCCCTTAATTTATTTTAATTTATACAAAGATGTAGATTACTCTCTTCGGTAACTTGCAACAAAATTTTCCGTTCTATTATTGTTATAATTATTTAGCTTACTTATATTTCTAGTTTATCTTCAGTTGCAATAAAAATTATAGACTATTTTTCAGAATCAATTATTTTATGCTTACAGTTAATGAAGCAGAATTTTAGCTTCTCTAATCTGTTAATTATAACTACTAGTTATTCAACTAGAATCTAAGATTCTAAACTTTCATTCCCTACATATATAACTTAGTATGACAGAAGCAGATTAAAGTTACAACTTATACATTGTATTTGGGAATAATATATATCGTCAGATTAAACTCCTAGTAGTTTAGAGATTCTGATTGATATTTCCCAACAACTATTCCTACTACTATAGAGACTTTAGAGGATTTTGTCTTCTAATAATTCTGTTAAAAGTAAGGAATTTTATAATTACAACGATAAACTGAATACCTTCAATCTCTCCCTATCACTCTTTTACTCTTTCACAATAAAACCAGTATTATAAAATTATAGAGTAGGTGTGCATACCAATTATTTTCTAGGACTAGTCCACCCAACCTTAGAATTCATATTCCTCCCGAATTCACCCCCAAGTTGAGATCCTCTCCTAGAATGGACCAACCTCCATATGTTTTGGAGTAGCTTATTTAATCTATGTTCTCCCCAAAGCCTGTTTCTAATTCAGCGTCGAGAATTTCAGGATGCTTTTATTCCTGTTTGCATAGGATTCCCTTATTTAGTGACTTTTAAGGCTCATTTTTGCTTTTCCAACTTTTTACCTCTTCCCAACTACTTTCCTCATCATTGGGGAAATTTAGATTTTTTCTCAAAAATATAAATTAGAAATAAATTCTTTCAAGGCTTTTTGAAAGATTTTGGGGAAAGTCTTAACCTCTTTCCATAACCTCATGGATTAGGCAAGTAATCTCAAAAATCTCATTTGGTCACAGTGCACACAAAACATTTTATTTAATTTTCATAAATAATTAATTAATTACATCCACACAATAATTATCCATTGGGGTCCACTCCCCTTTGGACTTAAGTTCAATTGTCTAACTTGAAAAACATAAAACTAGGGGTGTTACAGTTGGATGATGTTTGTGCTATTTATATTGAGATGACCTTGACATTGGTGCTCATGATAATTTTAAAGGTGTTGTAAATGTTTTCATGATCCCATCTATAGTTGAGCTTCATGTTTGATTCCACTTGATATTGTTTCTGCTCTCATCAGATGGTTTTTTCACTTATGGTGACTACTTCGTGTATAATATCATTAGGAGGTTGCAGAGATGGCTTTAGGACTTGTCATGGCTTGAAAAAGCTTTGTAGATGCCAAAGATGGTGAGGAACAAGTTGCAAGAAATTTTGAATTGAAGATCATGTGCTTTACCTTGATCCCTTGCTTAGTCGCATGGATGATGGGTCATTAGAGTGACTAAGGAGCTCCAACTACTCCTTGGTAGGCTTGTGCAAGCGATTATGGATCCCAGTCAGATGGAGAGTGTTGTGTGTAAGTGACTATGGCTGTAGATAAATTTTCTCTGAATTTTTTGTGCTCCTCGGATGATGTAATTGGATTTTATGATGTTTCTTCTTCGAGAATTTTCATGGAATATTATAATTGAATAAATCAACATGAATTAACTTGTTTTGAAGTATGAATTCCTTAATTAAGTGAGGAGTGGAGATAGTGGAGAAATGTTTTTAAAATAAGGAATATATCGACCATTGTGAGTGAGGAAACATAGAAAATTTTTGTGTAGAGAGAAGAGGGAAACCTCCAACAACATATATTTTTACAAAGGTAAAATTTATTGTGAAGTAAACACATACACATTATCTTCTCAAATCAAAGAGTAAGGAGAATGTTGGAGAGGTTAGGCGTGATTTCAAAGATGAAGAATTTGTTTTTTATAGTGTGATGAAGATTAGAGATGCTTTTAGCATAGGATACTCATAGGGGAATTCTTCATTTGATTGTATTGATGCAGCAAAATTTACAGTCTAAATTTAGATGTGATATCCTCCTTTATGAAGTAGCTAACATGTTTATAATTGCACAGAACAAAGGTGTATTATTGGGATTCGTATTTGACTAATAGCTATATTGAAAATGTATATTTTCATGTGCTTGATTATAGAATTTCATCTATGCACTACATGTTTGAGCTTTTATTTCAGGCTACTGTTGGAGTTGTATTGAGAGGGGATGTCAATGATGTTGTAGGAGGATTTGTATGTGCTGCCAGTTATATTATGCAAAGAATGGTACGAGTGAGGTATTGTGTGTTGATTTGAGAGATCCATGTCTTATGAGTTGATTGAGATGTATTGGATGTTGTGTTAATGTTTTGAGATAATGTATTGAGCTTATCAAAGAGAGAAATTTGTTGTTGTATTTTACAGGGGTCCAGTTTCAAACATTATGAAATGTGGCCATGTTGATCGACAAATCAGTATAGCTTGGTTTAGAAGGGATGAGTGTTCCTTGCCAATGGGTGTTGATAGCTTCAGTAGAGGAAGTAGCATTCTAATATTTCAATGGCAGTTGGGTAAGGATTTTAGGGGATAGGGGTCTCTAGTGGATGGGTGTTCACTCAGCCGATGTCGTATGATAAAATTTCTTGCTAGACTTAGCAAACTATGATGATGTAAATTTATTTTCTTGAATAATAAAATTAGAAGCAGAGAAACAACAATAAAAAAGGGTGGATTTTTCCACAGAGGATGGTTTTCCACTAGAGATCCTTGCATCTTTTGTGTGTGTGATATTTTAATTGTATTATGGTTTTAATGTCATGATCATTGCAATTTTTTTGCTGGTAATGCATTATATGAGCTAATATACTAATGGTGTAATGTGTGATTGTGATTCAGTAATTAGAAAATAATTTCACTGTCACTACTAATTCACCCCAACTTCTTAGTAGTGAGAACATTTCCAAATATTGGTATCAGAGTGCATTTCTCTCAGTGAAGCTTGATTGCTCGAGAGTAGATTGTGGGCCATGCTGAAGAATAAGAAGAAGTAGTCCTACAAAAGGAAGAGCAATACACAAGTAAGGAAATTTTCAAATTTTGAATAACCCCTCTTATTGCTGGTAAATAATGTTGAAGGTAAATGTTGCGATCATTTTATATCTGGCATTACATTATCTTGTAGTGATGGAGATATACTTGAGTTTGATGATTTAGAGGATAATGATTATTCAATTCAATTTGATGCTTTGGAGAAAAGTGGTAATAACCCTTTTGCAAAAAATTCCGATTTAAAAGATGAATATCCTTGCAAGATTGAAACTCTAGAAGAGAGAATTAGAAAGCTCAAGGTTGAAAATAAAAACTAGAAGAAATTATTGGAAATAATTGATGAGGAGGAATGTGTTTATAAAGAAGAGAAAATCAATTTAAAAACCCAATTCGATGAAGCAAGGAGAATAGAAGAAGGAATGAGGAAGAATTCTAGAAGCTGAAATGGATACATTAAGAATTAATTGAAAAGAGAAAACCATTCAATTGAAAAATAATCAAAAGCCTCCAGATACTATCCCTTACAAAGAATAACTAGTTCAGCAACAAGTTTTAAAATATCAACAACCTAAGATGATTCCAACAGTAAGATTAAGAAGCAAGAAGCGCATCTGCAAAACCATAAGTCAAGAAAGGAAAACGTTCTGCTAGATAGATCATCCACTTCCTTAAGATAGATAAGATATTTCAATTTTCAAAATTATGGGCATGTTTCTTCAAAATGCAGAAGCATGCAACAGAAGGAGAAGTTGGAAAAAAGAACATATCAAGCAAAATCATTCATGGGCCGTATATAACAATTCATTTTATGGCTATTGTTTTTAGTGTAATAATTTTGGGCATAAGGAATTTGATTGTAGGAACTATGTGAAGGAGAGGAGTTTCAAATCTTTTCCATTGTTTCTTGGGAATATAAGGTGTTCCATGTGTGACAACATTGGGCATAAGGCCAGAGAAAAAAAATTTCCTACATGCTACAAGGGATTCACTCAAAAGGCAAATAATTTTCAAAGAAAATCAAACAAGAGATCAAACAATGAAGTGCATGTCAATAATCAAACCAAAAAAATCTGGAAGAAAAAGGAGCAGAAAGTGACTCTGATAAAAAATTGAGGTGGACATGGTCTGAGGGTGATCATATGGCAAAATTATGAATTGAAAAGAGAATCATTGATAATGCAGTCATAGTAGGAGAAGACCATGTTGATGAATATGCATGGAGGAGGAGGTATTTGAACTCATGGGAGTTCTATGAGTTTTGAAAATTTATTTTCTAAATTTTGTTGATTATTTTTGGATCATTCAAATGTGATTGAATGGAGCAGTTTGTTGAATATATGAAGCCTAGATGCATGCTCAAGAGATATATAGTATTATCTTGCATATTTCTTCACTAATGCAAATATTGTTATGATGATATGGTAGATGTCAAAATTATGCAGTGAAGGTTTCCTTGGTGACAATTGTCAAATAGGAGGTGCATCAAAATAGTTTCACAAGTTAATGTTTACTTGACCTATCCATCGATTTCTATTTTTCATGCTCTATATGGTTAGAATGCTATATGACTATTGCTTTATAATTTCCATGGTTCATATTATCTTTTCAAGAATTTATGTTGCTTCCACTGAATGCTTAGATCAAATTTATATTGGTTCGTCCATGATATATGATGGTTGAAAATATGTTCATCCATATATCATTCTAAGGACCTTATATTTCATCTTTCAGTGAATAAGTTAATGTTGTAGTGATCCATCTATTTTTGGTGATGATTAAGATTCATAGAAGACATATTATTCATTTCATTGGAGAGTGTTGAGGGTATTCATGGAGTTGATTGTTGAGTATGCTTCTATTGTTACTGATGTTGTTATGCTACCTAGTGATGTGGATGGAAAGAGTAGTGATGTTGTTATGCTGCCTAGTGATGTGGATGGAAAGAGTAGTGTTTATCACGCTCATGTTGTTTCTTTGATTTGAGAGTGATATTATTGGGGAGTTTTACTACTGGTATAGATATTCTATGTTATTGTTGTTGATAGTCATGCTATGTTGTTGCTATGATTACCATGATATGGATGATGATGTTTTCTTTTGATTAATGTTTTTTTTGAGTTTATTGCTACTATAATATGCTTCATTTTTTTTCTTGATAGATTCTTATGCTATGCTACTACTGATGATTTACCTCATGCTAGATATAAAGTTCAACTATGGATATTTTATGATGATGCTCTATGATGTCATGTCACTATTTTATCCTCATATTAGCACGTGTTGCTACTAGATTCTATTAATGGGTTGGTCAAAGATATCATGAGTTACATATGTTGTTGCTGAAGTGAGGATATATTGCTTCTTACTGTCTTATCTTTCTATGAGCTCACATATTGTTGTTGCAGCTAATTTTTTTTATCTTTGTGTGTTGCCACTTTGCATTTGTATAAAATAATATGTATTGGCTAGAATATAATTCTATTCATGAGAGGATGATGATGATGTTGGTATTGAGCACGTTGATTATTGCTGCTACTACCATGGGGATACAAAGAGCTCATGTCATGTTTTTGATGATGATTATGCTATTATTTTGGTGCATGTTTTATGGTGTTATCGATTTATTTTGTTGTTGTTGTTGGTGATGTTGATTGAGAGAGTGTTCTTGATGATGATATGTTGTTTCTTGCTATTACTTATGGATATAGTTTTCTGCTACTGAATTGAGAAATGTTGATGTTATTGGTGTTTGTAATGTTGTTGTCGCTTCTTAGTTGTGTGTGCTACTGCTGCTTAAAAAATGACTTATGTTTGTTGATATTTCCAAATCAATTCCATCATTCCTGAGGTGAGCCCTTTGCCATTGATGTCAAATCGAGAGAAAATGAGGAGTTCAATTCTTCATGAGGTTGTTTTGGTTGAACTAGTTGGGGTTGACATAAATTCCAAAGGGGGATATTGTTGGCATTGGTGTTGTGATGAGGTGATAGTTGTTGAGTGTTGCAATGAGTGATGGTTAGCATTGATGCAAACTTGGACTTGTGTTGGATATGATATTATTGTTTTATGGTATTGGTATCTATGGTTTCTATGGAAATTTTTATGTTGCACGTGCTTTGAGTGTTTTATCGGTTGATGTTTATGTTGCTGGTGCTTTGATGGCTTTGTTTTTTGGATGGTGAAATAGGTATCTATGTAGATGATGGCTGTGTTGAGTTTACCTTAATTGGTGGATGATGTTTGTGGTGTTTCTCTTGAGATGACATTGACCTTTATTCTCATGATCGTGTTTAAAGGTTTTTTAAAGGTTGTCATGATCCCATCTACAGTTGATATTAATGTTTGATGCCACTTGATATAGTTTCTTCTCGCATGAGTTGGTTCTTGCACTTATGGTGACTAATTCATGTATAATGTCATCATGAGGTTGCAGAGAAGAATTTAAGAATTTTCATGGATTGGACAAGATTTAAAAATTCCATATATGTTGATAAACAAGTGGGAAGCAGTACTCAATTGAAAATATTGTGTTTTTCGTTCATCCCTTCCCTAGTTGCATGGATGATGGATCATCAAAGAAACTAAGAAACTGCAAATACTCCTTGGTAGGCATGTGCAAGTGACTATGGATCCTAGTTGCATGGAGAGTGTGTTGTGCAAGAAATTATGTCTGTAGATTAAGGTTCTCTGTATTTCTTGTGCTGCTCAGATGATTTAATTATTTTTTATGATGTTTCTTATTCGGAAATTTTCATGGAAAATTCTAACTGAATAACTCAACATGTCTTAATGTGTTTTGAAGTGTGAATGCCTTAATTAAGTGAGGAGTGGAGATAGAGGAATTTTTTTCTAGAAGAAGCAGATCGAGAATTGGGAGTGAGGAAGAAGAGAAGATATTTTTGTAGGGAACATAAGGTGACCTCGTACAACATATATTTTTATATAGGTCAAATTTATTATGAAGTACACATAGATACATTATCTTCTAAGATTAGAGAGTGAGGAGAATGTTGGAGAGGTGAGTCATGATTTCAGAGAAGCAGAATTTATTCTTCTGAGTGTGATGAAGCTTGCAAAAGCTTGTAGAAAATGGTACTCAGAGGGGAATTCCTCATTTGATTATGTTGATGCAATAAAATTTGCAGTCTATAGTGAGATGTGATAGCCTCCTTTATGCAGTAGCTAACATGTTTATAATTGAAGGGTTCAAAGTTGTAATATTGAGATTCATATATGACTAATAATTGTAATTGCAGAGGAAGATTTTCATGTGCATGATTGTAGCATTTCATCCATGCATTACATGTTTGATTTTTTATTTCATGCTACTATTGGATTTGTATTGAGAGGGGATGTCAATGATGTTGTAGAAGGATTTTTATGTGCTTCCAATTACATTATGAGAAAATTTGTATTAATGAGGTCATGCGTGTTGATTTGAAAGATCCATAGCTTATGAGTTGATTGATATGTATCAGAGCTTTTGTTGATGTTTTGAGATAATGTATTGATCTTATCAAAGACATAAAATTATTTTTGTCTTGTGCAGGGGTCTAGTTTGAGACATTATGAAATGTGGCCCTGTTGATCAGTAGATCGAGATAGCTTGGTGAAGAAGGGATGGGTGTTCCTTGCCAGTGGGTGTTGGTAGCCTCAATAGAGGAAGTAGCATTCTCATAGTCCAATGGGAGTTGTGCGAGGCTTTTAGGGGATAGGGGTCTCGAGTGGATGGGTGTTCACTTAGTCGATGTCATATGAGAAACTTCCTTGCTAGACATAGTGACCTATAATGATGTAAATTGATTTTCTTGACTAATAAAATTAGAAGCAGAGAAACAGTAGCATCAAAGGATGGTTTTTTCCCTAGAGGGGGGTTTTCCACCATAGATCATTGTGTCTTTTGTGTGTGTGATTGTTTGATTGTATTTTTGATTTCATGTGATCATCATGGTATTCGATTTGTTTATTAATGAATTATATGAGCTAATCTACTAATGATGTAATGTGCGATTGTGAATTGGAAAGAATCCTATATATATGATTCATAATAAAAAAATAACAATGTTTAAATATTAAATAAAAATAAACAGATGAAAATATTTTTTAAATTCATTATAAAAGATTTAGTTGGAAGAAAAAGTACAATTCAAATTTATACTCATGACTTGTGAAGCCCATTTGATCAAATATAACAAGTAGTAAATATATATATTTTAGATGCTTGGTAAGCCTTAATTTATAATAAACATCAAAACACTTCATCATATATATCAAGTTATTAAGTTTTTAAAAAATGATAAATATGAAATAAATTATAACTTTATTTAAAATAATATATTATAATTTTAATTTTATTAGAATTTTATAATAATATTATTAATGATAAAAAGTATAAATATAAGTAATATATATATATACATTTTAAAAGAAACATTTAGCAACATTTTTAACCATGGATATTTTTTTTCACTTTATCATGGATATTTTTAATTTGGAAATAGGTTTTATTATAATATTATTGGTCAATACCACATACCCAAAAACCCGCAACTCATTTTATATATATTTTTTTAACTAATTATTTTATTTTAATGATTAAAAGACATAACTATTTTAAAAAATTATTGTTAATTTATAGTTTTTAGTTTGATATTGTAAAATATCTTCTAATTTGCAAATAGGTTTTCTTAGAATACTAGGGGTCAATACCACCCATTTTCAATACCACATACCTAAAAAACCAAAACTCACTTCATATAATTTTTTTTAACTAATTAATTTATTTTAAAGATTAAAATACATAACTATTTTAAAAATAATTAATAATTTATAGTTTTTAGTTTGATATTGTAAAATAACTTTTAATTTGGAGATAGGTTTTTATTGAAAAGAGAAGTTTGATTGCTAACTTTGCACAATCGAAGTGCCTTGGAGGTTTTTGAGGGCACTGAATCCATATATAGAGTCAAAAAGCCAGTTTGAATACCAAAATCCAAAATTTTACCTCAAAAGTTTTCACCAGATTCCGACACCTTAAACTTCAAAAAGTCACACTAAAAACAACTCCATTATTTCCCATCGTAGCTCCATTTACTTTAGCGACATATTTTGCATTTGAACCCGCATAGCTCAGTACTAGGGTTGCACAAAAGTCGTCTAAGGTGCATTTCATGAATTGCGGCATTTAATTTTTAAAAGAGGTCGTACGTAACCACCTCTACTCAGGCTGCGTCGTTTATGCATCATCCTAGACCCATATGTCATAAACAACAGCTGATTTCTGTGTATTTGACTGTTATAGCTGGATTCCGGCCACCTTCGCACTTCATTTCCGGTTTATTCAATACAAACAAATAGAAGTCTAATCATATGGTGATACCAAAGTCGAACAATTCTCTTTGAAAGATCTTCATGCTATGATTCGCCACTTCAAGATGTTGGGACGTGACAATAATCATTCTCATTTCTGCGTCTGCATTCAATGCTTTGCTAGAGCGAATCCACTTGGTCTGTAGTTTTCAACTGTCGGCAAATGATTAGATGCAAAATTTACGTACAGCATGACAAATTGAACACTGAAATACTCGTAACGAGAGAGTATTTTGAAAGTTATAAAAATAAAATATGACGCAGTTTAAAGGTACTCGTCACCTTGTGGGATGGTAGGAAGCTTCTCTAATACGTGGATTATGCCAAATTGGGTAGATTTCAAGAATATCTTAGAATCTAACCATTAAAAAAAAATATAAGACAATTAATCTTTTCACTCACTGACCATCAAATTCAAATTCAAAAATAACAATTAACCTTTCTACTAACCATCAAATTCTGAGAAATTCCCAAACTCTACCATCGACATAAATACATGTATAAACCCACGTTTACTATCCTGCGGCTAGTGGTAATAACTTTAAAGTCCGTCTCAATAAATCCTAATACCTGCTTGGTTGTGGGCGGCCTGATGCGAGAATTGTTTTTGTTATGGTGATCAGTGGGGAAACAAGGTCATCAAGGTTTAAAATTGACGCCTCTATGTACGTTTTCAGGTTTTAAAAGTCAAATATGGTATATTTTTATTTTAAAATATACAAGTTATAGTTTTTAAAAAAGTCATATTGAAAAATTAATAGTTTTTAAAAAAATCATATTGATAGACATATAAAAAATTGACAAGTTTTAACATATATATATAAGAAATCTCTATATTATTTATAGTGCTATAAAATAATGATCGATTTTTCCAATCTCAACTTGTATTTATCTTTAAAATAAGATGTTGAATGAAGAATGAAGATCTATCTTCGGATAAGAAACATCCATCATTGTTTTATAACAATGTGAATAATTTGGAGATTTCTTCAATAGATAATAATCACATAATATTAAAAACTATATATATAACTTCAACTTCATAATAAGATTCTTCAATGTCCATATTTTTTTTTTTCTAAGTAAAACTATATCTATTAAGCAGTGAAACCAAAGTTACAATTCTCATCCTCGGAAATGGATGAATCCATGACGGAGGGAATAGGCAAAATGCTACTATCCAAAACTAGACAGCCCCTAGAGGGGAAACCAACCTTGAAAATCCAACCATAACATGTTTCCCATAGCGGGAAACCAACCTTAGTAGCAGTAAAAAAAGAGATAAACAGAGCTAAACAAAGATAGCAGATAAACCAGTAAACGGAGAAATTCGAAGAGTGAACTCTATGGAGAATCTTCATGCGAGTAGCTGGGGGGAGGCGATTCTTTGAGAATGCGGCAGATATATCCATAATCCAGAGTGTCCAGGCCTTGGTTCGCGTCCTCAAGCGGTTCATGCGGAGAAGGGGCAAGATTGAGGCGCTCCTCCGGTGAGTCCGCAGAGGCGATATCCTGCAAGAAGGTTGGATTGTCCAGATAGGCCATTACATTCTGGTCATCTTTCTTCGAGGGGGTGCCCAAATGGCTCAACCCCGGGAGTCACTTCTCCGTCGCTGATTCAAAATCACTGTCATATGAATTAGAGCTGGAAGCAGGCTGCACGGGGAGGGCTTTAAGTTTGTGGGGGAGGAAAGCGGGCTCAGCAGCAATGGTGGATTTACGAGCCCTCTTCTTGCAACGAGAGGAGGAGGGCGGAGCATACGAATCAGAGAGCTGAGTGAGAGGAGCTAAAAGGTTGGAATAGCGGGATAGAGAGCGACAAGTCTGCCATATCCCTTCAATGTCCATATTAATTCTTAAATAGTTCGCAAATTTTTATTTTTTTTTCTCAGTAAAATTAATATATTTCTATTGAGTAAAATATAGTACAATCAAGAGAGACAAGAAACCAGCCGACCGAAAATGATGAAACTATCAACCTCGGTCCCGGAGAAGGAATGAACCAAACACGGAGCTACAACATGTAACTAGAGAGAAAAAGACTGACTTTTACCCCACATGGGCAGAAGTCTCAACACGATGTTTTTTCCCTTTCTTTTTATTGACTTTTATCCAGCCATCCTGGGGAGTATGAGCTAAAACAACTTGAAGACTGGGATTCTCCAACAGGGGGATCTCCTTATCTGATTCAGAAGACGAGGTCTCATGGACGCGTTTTTGGGTGAATGCTGTGACAGTGGTGTGCGCAGTAGTATCAGTGGACGGATCCATCGTCTGAGTCGCCTGGTCCGGCTCTAGATCGCTCCCCTCATCTTCCGAGATTAAAGAATCAGAGCTAACTGATGGCGGCGGAGAACAAGGGGCCCAACGCTTGGGTTTGGCCTTGGCAATGTTGTCCTTTTTCGTTTTCGCAGTGATAGATGGGCAAGAATTCTGCCTGTGCCCTATTCGCAAAAAAAATTGTTAACACTGTTGTTCACAATTTTTTTCTAAAATCCGCGAATTAGATTATTTAAACGGATAATTTTGTTCACACTACTATTATGGTTCTCTTTTATTTATTGCACCGCACACTATTTCTTGCGTTACTGCCCATGTTTGTAGGACGGTGAAAAAATAAACTTCGAGTTGGTGAATTCTTGCAACTTGGACTTTTCCTGAATTGGATTGGGGGAGCAAGGCATAGGCAGAAAACATACAAAATTGAGAAGTCATATAATTTGGAGATGATACATCCAAAAAATCGCTGAGAACATCTAGGTATTTGGAATTATAGATTTTAATTTTAAAAATTCTTTTTATTTCTAGAAAATGCTTTCATTGTATTACTCATTAAATATTTTGGAATGCTTTCATTGTATTACTAAATGAATATTTTGGAATGGAATTGCTATTTCTATTTGTAGTTGCTATTTTAGTTTTAAAAATCCTTTTTACTTTAGGAAAATGCCAGGAAATTATAATTTTATCTTTAAAAATCCTTTCTACTTCCAGAAAATGCTAAAGAAAAAGTTTTCATTGTATTATTTTGAGACTAACAATTTTGGAAAGGAATCTCCATTCATACATGCAGATTTACAACATCTTAATGAAACAATTTCTCTAGAACTTCAATTTTCTCACAACACATAAATGGTTTTAATCATTGATTTTTTTTAGCATATAAACTAAATTTTACTTACAATGGAAAGGCTAACAAATTACCATTTAGAATAATATTATTGAATTATTCTTAAATATATTAATTCTCACAATGCATTAAGATAACAATAAATGTTAGCTTAGATTGAGTAAGGATAAAAAATAAGATATTTATTGCAAATAAGTTAGTTAAAAATGTTTCTATTATAAATTTGTAATAATCATATTTTTCTAAACTCAAAACAATATCAATGTAAAAAAAATTTATAAAATATAAATTTTTCCTTTTAACCGCCCATTAAAACTCATATTTTTCGAAACTCAAAACAATTTAAGTGTAAAAATATAATAAAATATAAAATTTTCCTTTTAACTACCCATTAAAACCCAAAACAATATGAATGTAAAAATATTGATAAAATATATATTTTTTCCTTTTAGCAACCCATTAAAACTTATTATTTATATCAACATTCACTACAGCTAAAACTTATTATTTATATCGGCATTCGCATTCACAGTGTCTTAGATATGATATAGTAGATGAAAAAAAAAAAAAAAAAATAGAAATATAGACAATGTAGGTAAAAACTTTTCATTAATTTAAATAAATAAATAAACTATATTTAATATATTATTATTATATATAAAAATAAGAGTGAATAAGATTAATAGTTAAAAATATGTTTTTTTAATTGTAATATATGTTTATCTTTGAATAATAATAACTTAAAATATTTTTTTATTAAAAATATTTTCAAATTTAAAAGAATATAATATATATATACTTGAGTAATAGAATAATAGAATATAGACATTTGAGTAATAAGTTAAATATAAAAAAATAAAGTATATAAACCTAGATTTCTTTCAATTTTAATAATAAGAATTAAAAATAATTTATGAATTCCAATTAAAATTCTCATTCTTCAATGATTTTAGTTTTCAATAACTATTTGTTAATAATAATTCAAAAAATATAATTTTTTTATTATAATTTTTTTTTATCTTTGTAATAAATAATTGTGTTTCTAAGATTTTATAATATTCTACACTATTTTATTGAATGGAAAAATGATCATATATCAAATTTAATTGATTCTAGAAAGTTGAAACTCAAAACTCAAATTATATCATATATCAAAGCTCAAATTACTTAAAGTTTTTTCTTATAATTTTATATTTGTTTTTAGTAATAATATTCACCTAAATATTTGAAGTTTTTGCTTTTATTTTTATGTTTTTGATGGGGTTGTGTTTTGACAATTACCTATTTTGGTAAAACTATCCAAAATTTAATTCATTTACATAATGATATTGAATGTTTTTTTTTAATATTTACATAGTTCATACATATTATGTTTTTTTGTTTGAAACTTATTTCACAGTTATCGTTTTATTAATGAGAGCAATATTGAATTGAATTAAAACATGGTATATATATTTCAATTTTTGTTAAGTTAAATTTATTGTCTAATTTAACCACAACGATATCTACATTGACTATTTTCATATGAAAATAATTATGAATATAATGTGTATTAATATAATGTGAATAAATTAAATAAAACCCGTAAAAATAGTGAAAACCCGTAAACCTTATGTGATTTTCCGGAAGATTTATAATTAAAATATTACAAGTCATATTAAAGGAAATTTAAAATTAGACTAATATTGAAATTCCTTAAAACATGGTACGTGTATTTCAATTTTTATTAACTTAAATTTTATTGTCTAATTTAACCACAACGATATCTACATTCACTATTTCATATAAAAATAATTATGTATAAATTAAATAAAACATATGAAAATAAATATTACAAATCATATTTCCCGCATGGGCATGGTCTAGTGGCCAGCGGATGCATTGTTAAGGTGTTCGTGTTGTTAAGCAGGTCAAGAGTTCAAGTCTCATCTTATTTGGGTTCCGCTCTTGTTGGCTAGGTGGTTCCATGAGAGGTTATAGTGGTAGATGGGGATTGGACCCAGCACCGCATGTGTGAAAGCTACCTGATGTTGTCGATCCATCTAACTAACAAAAAAAAAAAATATTACAAATCATATTAAAAGCAATTTAAAATTAAAACCGTCATTAAAAAAAATCCATGATGAGTAAGAATACTCGTCAAATTTAACCCCAGAATGTCATGCATATGACACCTCTACAAACATATCGATATATTTGATTAAAAAAAAAGTGAAACGCATATTCTATATTTAAAATTTTAAAATTTATAATTGAAATGAATTTTATGTTAGAATTTTAAAAGTCAACTGAAATGAAAATTAGGTTAAAAAACAGAAAGTGTTGAATATTTAATAAATAATTAAACTCAATATTTTTTTAGGAAAGTAATTAAAATAAAATTTTAGAAAAAGTATTGTTTATTTATAGAATCTACGAAGTTGTTTATTCTAAAATTAATAAGCTATATAAATAAATATTAATTCTAAATTAAATATAGATACAATAGTAACATGATAAATGATGAAAATTTAACTAAATTGAGAGGGGTGAATGAGTTGAATACATTCATGGACATTATTTTTATTTTCTTTAAACTTATTAATTGAACCATTAAATGAGTATATTGACATATAATGAACAGTTGGTTTAATATGCAAATAAAAAGTAATAAGTAAGTAAAAAAACATGGCATCACAACATAATAGTTACACATATGGATACCATATATAAGTCCAAACACATAAAGGGAGAAAACAATGATTTTCTTATTGTTGTGATGCAAAGGAAAGCTCCTACTCCCTTATTACATCTCATTTTCTATAGGCTCCAACCTACAGGAGGCTGCTACCTCGATTTTTCTGCAAGCTACAACATGCGAGGAAGCTCCAACTCCCATATGTTTTCTATATACTATAACCCATAGGAGGCTCCTACCTGGACCGACTCCAACTGGATAATTATCAAGCCACAACTTGAAATGAGACTACAATCCTTTGATGCAAACAAGAAACAACAATCTGTTGGTTTACCAGGTCATAAATTATGCATATCTCCATCTTCATTTCTTCCTCTTCTTCCATTCAAATATTCTTTACATAAGCTTCATATATGCGAGGTAACTAATGCATAACACCTCAATCATCTCTCACACATTCTCCAACTCTCTAACACTCCCTTGCCTTCCAAAACCACCTCTTATATAAAGATAGTTTTTTAGATATTTGTATCCCACATAAGAGGATGAAGTGAACAAGCTTGACTGTTTTCCTTCCACTCATTAGTTTGAAATCTCTTTATATTTTGAATATTATAACATAAATAATTGCTCCACCACATATCATTTTTGCCATCTCTAATGATTAGATACACTAATATCAACATAATGCCAAAAGAAACATTATAACATCACAAAACATGCACCAATGTAGAAATTCACCATAGCCAATGTAAACAATATGAACACAACATATGAAAGAATTGCAAGCATATGTATGTAACATTCAATCTCCAGAGCCATACCTCCTTCATGTCATTTCTTCAACAACCTTGAATCTTGGCTTTTTTTTTGCTATCATGGAGTTTTTCCTTTATTGTCATGGATTCTTTCCTTTGTTGCAATGGAGTCTTTCCTTTTCCTTGCATCACAATAATTCAACTGAACAACAATTTAACATCACAAAAAACTCTTCAATATAACAATATCTGCAACTTTATCCAAACATTTTTAACATATGTATCACAAATCCTCTATGTCTTTACCTTACACTAGATTAGCTCATCATGGCTTATCAAGGCCATAAATATATCCAAATGGAACAAAAAATTCGTTCAACTAGGTCATACCATTCTCTTTTGTCCCCTTTACATATGTTTGTTGATCATGTTATTGTGTTCATTAGTGGATACATTGAGTTGTTGCTACTCCTTTGTTGTTCCATTTTTGTTTCTTACTTAATGATGCTCTGTTAGTGTTCCTTGGTGTTGTTTTTTATCCGATTATCATGTTCATTAGTGCATAAATTTCCTTGTTGCTGCTCCAATAGTGTTCCTTGTTGTTTTTGGTCTTTTTCCATCAATGAAAACAATGCCAATAATATCCCCCTTTAGCATTGATGAAAAAATATTGATCCTCCCCCTTTGTTAGAAAAATTATTTCTCCATCCTTACCTGTTTACCTCCCCCTTTTAAATCAATGGTGTATAAATTCGTTGTATATTGAAACTGTTAATTGCAATTTACTAAAATAATAGACTTGAATCTACTCTACCCATTCCAGAAACTGTTATATGATCGTGAAATCACGAAGCATAAAAGAAAGATATTTCAATCAACACATTACACAATTATTTCTTGGGGGAAATAACAACTAAAAACATCTCCTATTTCTAAAATGACTAGCTACAAAAATATGAGAAGGTTAGAATGATTTCCTCAAGCCCGAGAAACCTCTACACTATCTCTATCTATCTCACTGCTTCCTAGACCGGCTATGGCCAATAATTAACTAATTTCCCAGCCTTTTAAGCTCCTAATTTCTTGCATTTTTCAATGAAGAATTATGCCATTATTTAATAGGAATTTTCCTCCATTGAATGTCCAATTCCTTTAGGCTCTTCCTCTAATCGGATACACCATTTGTACAACCCAGATAATTATACAACGATTATTCCATTTTCGTTGAATTCCAATCTCAACTGGGTAACTTATAGATCACACAGGCATTAATTATTTATGGTTGCTTTCTTAGATAACTAATTGATCACATAGTACATACCTCACTAATTGATCTCCCACTAGTTGGAACTATTTTAACTGAATTTAACTCAGTTTTACTGAATTAATTAATTACAACTAAAAATAAACTAAAGCTAGGGTCTTATAAAGTAGGAGACACTTTACATGACTCAAGTTAGGCCCTCAAATCGAATTATCTGAACCAACCAAGTCAAACTAACTTGGTTAACTTGTTTAGGTTTCCATTTTTCAACATTTCTTGTTTGGATTTTTAGCACTCACTCTAAAAAAGAAAGGGATTCACATCTATCATGATATAGCACCTTTGGAATGTACTGCATGCAACACCTCTCACCGTTTCTATTGCTACTGCAACATCTGCAACTCAGAATAATCATTGAATGGATCTGCAACTGTCTACTGATAATGTAACACCCCCTTGCCACATTTACCCAAGTAATTGGCCAACCGAGGTAAACATGCAACAAGAGGCTGCTATAGTGAGATTCAACCTCCTATGTGACCTTAAGGAAGTGAAACTGATGGAAAACACATCCTACAGACCTTGTACAACAACCAAAACACCCCCAAGAGGTAACCCAACCATTCAGGCCTCTTACCCCTAGGTTAGACTGACATTTTTACCCCTTTTAAGCCATATCCATAGGCATAACACTGCATTCTAGGGGCTAGGAGGCTATATCCACATGCATAACACTAGACGCCAGCGTCTAGGACCCCAAATGATTAGTTATGTGCCTACGAGTCTAGGATTTAAACCATATTTTCAGGCCTAGAGCCCACATCACTATACAAAAATTCATGAAAACTTAAGGGTTCATAAATAAAAATAGGTTAATTATATGGAAAGAATCACATCATCAATAAATCATAGGGATCCCTCCTAGCCTTGACAAGAATTTTGTCAAAAATGTAACAAACATTGAATCTACATGTATAAATAATATATATTTAATCATAGGGGTGCCATACTTATCTGAGAATTGCTAATAAGCATTTCTCCCTTACATCATTAGCTCTAATACAATATATTTGACCATAGATACATTGTGCATTCATTTACAAGTAAAAACATGGAGAGAGCCATATATCATCACTGGTAAAATACATGCTTATAACCACCATAATACAACAGAATACAATGGATAGCATAGCAATAGAATCGACATAATAGCTAGTACATTTGCATACAAAATATCAAAGGAATGAAATATTCATTATTGAATGTAAAAACCAATTAGAGATGGGAATTAGCTGAGCCGAATATCTCTTAAGAATGAATGTGGGACTCAAAATGAAAGAACCAACGAGGGCATCCCGAGGCTAAACCACCTCACCATCATTAATAAAAATCAGTCTTTACCATGATCCATCCCTGATCACTAGGCCAACAGAATAAACATGTCATAATCAGCTTTACCGTTATCTATACCTGATAACTAGGCCAACACAAGCATAGATATCACTATATTATCTCTGCCAAAACCATGAGGAATTTTCTTGTCTCGTAGTCTCTTAGGCTTTACTGCAACCAACAGTTTGGATCAGGGGTCACTAGGCCCTAAACCAAGACATACTCTCTAGGATTTACCATATATCCCAAACCCAAGATTCGTAGGCCTAAATGGAGAGAAAAACACCTATCAGGCTTTATCGCAATATAAACCTGGATTACTAGGCCCTAAACCAAGGCAACACATGAACCGATTCCATAATCATTTAGAGATCCACCTCATTCAACTTCAAATCGATCCGTAAATCCCGCTAAATTAAACATGAGAACTCCACAACATGATGGCTCTCCGAAAATGGAAAGGCTAGGCTAAATACATTGTCACACATGGAAAAAACCCATGCCAAGATAGAAAATAACTACATGCAATACCATGCATGCCATATCTAGCAAGGGAATCATACATGCAAATCAATACCTATAAGGAATCCTGTTGTAGCTGGTTGATTCCTGCTCCTCCTTGCTTGCTTCCTCCTTCTTCTTGCTTTCTTGCCTTTCTTTCTCCAATCCCAAAGTGCTCCAAGAAAATATAAGTGTCTGAGAGAGAGAGACAGAGAGAGAGAGAGAGAGAGAGAGATAATAATGAGAGAGCCCCATAAATGCACTTACAAAAGGTACCAACTTATCCTTAGAAGCCTTTTTATCAATGATGCCTCTATTTTCTTCATTTTCCATTATTTTCCTTCATTTTCCTCCTCACATGCAACGTGTGACCTTTCACCTTCCTTTCTCCTATTTTCTATTTTTTTCATAAATAAATGTGCCAAAAATAATTTTCCTCTCCAAAGCCTTTTCCATCTCCTTTTCCAATTTCCTTTAGCCATTATAAACCAAATTAATACCCACAGGGATGTTTTTCCCAACATTCAGCTTGGAATAAGTGTCTCATCAACCATGGTTATTATTTCAACTTTATTACATGGAATTTTAACCAGGGTTGTTACCGAACCCTCTCCCTTGGGGGACACTGTCCTTGGTGTTCAACCACACATATACCTCAACAAACTACTGAAAAAAAACACACTTACCATGGAGATTTATAACAGACCTCGTTTTTCGTATTTACAATGACATCCATATATAACAATGTTACCGATGAAATAGGTAATCACATTGTTACCTACTTTTTTTTGGTAGCATAAAAAGCACCCGATTTTGAAAAGTGGTGATGCAGAATCACCTCTTTTTTTTTAGCACATTTTTGACACTCTAATATTTTTATTTATGAAGTATGAATATTTGTTTTTAAATGTTAGTGATTTTCTTGCTAATTTTGAAACGTATTGATGCAGCATCAACTTTTTTTTTTAGAGTGGTGATTTTCATGCTAATTTTGAAACGTATTGATGCAGCATTGACCTTTTTTTTTTAGAGTGGTGATTTTCATGTTGGTAATAAAACACAAAACTTAGATAAAAAAATATATATAAAAACAATAAAAAAAACCAATAAAAATGTAAAAAAAAACAAAATTAACTCGTAAAAATAAAAAATTTAAACAAAAATAAATGAATAAAAAAAAAACAAACAAACAAAAATATTCGAAAATTATATCAAAAGAAATGACGAAATTAAAAAAAAAACACATAATTTAAAGAAAAAAATTAAAAAAAAAAAAACATCAAAAACATTTTTTTCTGAGTTATTAAAAAAATCCATATAATTAAAAAAAAATAAAAAATAAAATAGAAAATTTAAAAATAATTTAAATTACAAAATTAAAATTTAGATAAAAAAATAAAATACAAAAAATAAAAATTAAATTTAAAAATTTTAATTAAAAATATAATAATAATAAGAAAACAAAAATACAAATTTTAAAATTAACCAAAAAAACAAATAAAAAACAAAAAAACAAAATTTAAAATTCAAAAAGAAAATTAAAATAAAAGAATTATAATAAAAAAACTATCACTAAAAAACAAAAAAAATGAAAAAAACCACGAGCAAATGATTAAAAAACAAATATCCATAAATTTGTTTTTTTTTATAAATGAAACAATTTATAAATTTTAAAAATGAAAAACCAAATAAACTAAAAGATTTAAAAAAAAAAATAATTAAATTAAAATTTAATAAATTTAATGAATAAATTTTAAATTTTAAAAAATAATTAATCTAAAATATTAAATTAAAAATAAAAAAATAAAAAAATAAAAATTAAAAAAATAAATAAATTTAAATTTAAAATAAAAATTTTGAATTAAAAAATTTGAATCTAAAAATAAGCAATAAATAAAATTTAAAATATTAAAAATTAAAAAAAAACAATAAAAGAATTTTTTGATCGTGGTGGCGCCGCCACGGCCGCACCGCCACCGGGCGGGGAGGGGGGCCGATTCCTCAGAACCTCGCTTGCCGCGTGAGGTCGATTCTCGCAATTCTCGAAATCGCCTTCCGCCGGCAGAGGCCGATTCCCTCCTGCCCAGGTGGTCCGCTCGTAGAGGCCAATTGGCGGAATCGCCCTCTCGCCGCGGGATGTCGATTCCGGAATCGCCCTCCCGCGCGAGAGGCCGATTCTCGGAATCGCCCTCAAAGCCGATTTTTGGAACCGCCTCCCGCGATGAGAGGTCGATTTCCGGGGAATCGCCCCGAGGCCGATTCCCGGAATTGCCCTCCCGCCGCGAGAGGTCGTACTTCTCCCGGAATCCTCCCGCCGCGGAGGCCGATTCCGGGAATCGCCCTCCCGCCGCGGGAGGTCGATTCCGGGAATCACCCTCCCGCAGCGGCATGCCAATTTTAGGAATCGCCCTCCTGCGTTGTGGGAGGGCGATTCCCAGAATCGCCCTCTCGTCACAGGAGAGAAATTCCCAGAATCGGCCTCCTACCGCAAAAGGGCAATTCCCGAAATCAGCCTCCTACCTTAAAAGGGCAATTCCCGAAATCGGCCTCCTACTGCGGGAAGGCGTTTCTCGGAATCGTCCTCCCGCCTAGTGGCCGGCCTCCGCTGTCACCTGGGCAGGAGGTCGATTGACGGTGCTACCACAATCAAAAAATTCTCTTTTATTTTCTATTTTTTTCATTTTTAATATTTATTTTTTAATTTTTATTTTTTTAAATTTGATTTTTTTTAATTCAAAAAATTTAAAATTATTTTTTTTAAATTTAATTTTTATATTTGAAGTTTATTTTGTTTTAATTTTTTTTTTGTTATTTTTAATTTTTTTTTAAATTTTATTCATTTTTTGTTTTAAATTTTTTTTTTTCTAAATTTTTTTAATAATTTTTATTAAATTTTGTATTTCTTTTTTTTATTTAATTGATTTTTTTAAAAAATCTTTCATATTTTTGTTTTATTATTAAATTTTATGTTTGGTTTTTTCATTTAATTTTTTAAAATTTAGTGAATTTTGTATTTTTATTTATTTATCTATTTATTTATTTGAATTTAATATTTTTTTTAAATTTTTTATTTTTTTATTATTATTTTTTTAATTACATAAAATTTTTATAATTTTTTATTTCAATTAAAATTTTGTATTTAAAATTAGAATTTTTTTTTAAGTTAAACTTAATATTTTCAAATTAATTTGTTTTTTATTTTATTTTTTATTTAATATATATTTTTTAATTTATTTTTTTCAATTTTTCAATTTTAATTGATTTTTAAAGTGTTTTAACTTTTTATTTTAACAATGTTTTCTTTTCTTTATATTTAAAATTTAATTTTTATTTCAAAATCTATTTGTTTATTCATTTATTTATTAAAATTTAATATATTTTTTTTAATTTAATTTGTTACTTTAATATTAACATTTTTTTTTTAATTTAATAAAATCTAATATATATATATTTTTAATTTAAGTTCATATATATATATATATATATATATATATATATATATATATATATATATATATATTATTTTTTATAATTTAAATTTAATATATTTTTTAAAATCTATTTGTTTTTCAAGTACATATTTCTTTAAATTTAAATTTTTTTTTAAATTTTTTTTTTTTTTTTAAATTTAATAAACATTTTCTTTTTCTTTTCTAAATTTAATTTCTATATTTTATTTTTTAGAATTTCTTTCTTTTTTAACTTGTTTTTCTTTTTAATTTAATATTTTTTATTTTTGTTTTTATTTTTTATTTTTTTATTTCTATATATTTTGAAATTAATCTTAATTTTTTTTTTAATTTTTAATTTTAATTTTTTCTTTAAATTTTAAATTAAAATTTATATTTTGTTTTTATTTTTATTTTTTTATTCTTATATATTTTTTAAATTTTAAGCTTTAAAATGTTTTTATTTTTTAAATTTATTTTTTTTTCTTAAATTTTAGGTTTTTTTAATGTTTGAATTTTAAAAATTAAAAAATGTTATTTCTATTTTTAAAAATGTCAAAAATATGACAATTTTTTTTTGGTTATTCCAGCGTCAACTGGTTTTGTTTTGTGGGTGTTTTTTCAATCCTTTTTTCAAGAAACAATTTTGTTTTTAGTATAATTTTATAAAATGTTGAAATTTGACCTTAAAAAAAAAACATGTGCGTTCTGGAATACACTTTTTTTGTTTTTGGGGTGTTTTTTCATGTTTTTTGAGTCTTTTTGGGCTAGAGTTCCCGTTTTGAGGTCAGCTTACCTATTTCATTGGTAACAATGTTATATACAACCATAATGCCTATGGAGCTTTATAGATCCATCTCGATACAGTATTTACAATAATATACACATATGCACATTTTATCAACCAAAAAATAAAAGGGATACAATGCATGTATCAATAATAAGGGAATCTAGAGGCCCACAAGGGCCACTCTCAAATTAGTACCATGATTCTCTTCCTTGCTAGGAAATCCATAATCCATTGCCAAAGTCAAAGCTACATCCAATGTCCAACACTAGAATCATGTGCCACTTTCCCTTTCAGTGAACAGTTACCAACCCATTTTTCGAGGGCACACTCCCAATGTGCATTTGATTCCATATGGACATGCTAATGACAAAAAAAAATCCATCCCCAAATATTCCTTCTCTGCTACATAGTCCCTCGAGGAATCCGGTCAGCCCCTTCCATGCAGTCACTCACCTTCCAAGTTCCCTGGCATCCCCTATCTCAGAAGATCCATTACTTGGAAAGGCTTCATCACATCGGAAGATAAAAAAACCAAGGCATATACCTGCCTCCAAACCATCATATTGGTCATAGCATTCTCATGTAAATCAATGGAAACTATTGGGTACCAGTTTCCCACAATGGGCCTACTCCTGAAGTACTTTACGAGCATAATACCACATGATCCAATTCCTTTTGCTGACACTACTAATCCTTGCAATCAATTTCAACCACCCAACCAGGCATTGCATTCTTTCTTGTAACAAGCACATAATTTCCATTAGATTCTTAACAATTTGAAATAACTTCAAATCATACCTCATTGTTAGCTCATCAATAAGGTACAGTTGAAATCATATTTAATTCCTACCACAACAAGTGAAACTAGATGTTTGATCAAACCATCATGTATAAACATATCGCATCTGGTTAGCTCAAAACAAAACCATCATAAATCAAAATCATGAATCACATGAAATCACCGTAAACCATATTCATAAATCACATGTAACCATCATAATTTAGAATCACATATCACATGCATAATAAATTGAAAGAAAATACCAATGCTTATCCTTCATCAATCCTTACTTCTACATTTGTTCTTTTTGTACACACACCGGATCTGTTTCCACACCTCGAAAGCACCCAATGCCTTTGCTTCTCTTAAATAACATGCACATACACACAATTTACATCACAACACATAGACCCACATATGACATACAACACCATACAATACAAACACCCACACATGCATGCGACACATACACCTATACTCGGGGTACAATAAAACATAATACATACACCTACACTGGCATACAACACATACAACTACACACGATGTATGATATAACACAATGTATACACCTATACAAAGTACAATACAATGAATATACATGTCAGGATACTGCGTATACACCATGCACATACATAGTACCGCATGCCCACAACACAACATGTATGACATGCACACAATACCATATGTATACTAGTACCATATGCACAAAATGTACATAGTACCATGTGTACAAAACACAACCTGCACAATGTGTACACAACGTCACATGTACACAGAACCACCTGCACAACGTGTACACAATGCCAAATGTACATTGCACTACCTATACAATGTGTATACAATACCACCTGTATACAACACCACATGCATGATATGTACCTGACGCCACATATAAACAAGACCACATGCATGACATGTACACGGAACCACCTGCACATAAAACCACATGTACAACATGTACACAACAACACATGTACAATCATGCACACAACACCGTATGTACAACACACAAACAACCCCATATCTACATAAAACTACATATACAACATGTACATAGCACCCTACACACAACTCTACATATCTAACATGCGCACAACACCATCTTCATACAACACCACATATCCAACATGCGCACAATACGGTATGTACACAAAACCACATATCAACATGTACACAACACCATCTATGCCTAACAATGCATATGTAGTATACAAAGAAAAAAATATATACAACAAGCATACAACATCATATGCACACAATACTATATATGTTACAGGTACACATCACCATAGGTACAATCATTGAATATATAGGATGTCCAACATATACACAAAAATAGTACTGAACATCCATATACCACACACTGACCCCACAAGTAACCTTTCTTCTAGTATATTTCCACTATCCATGCTTATCCTAGCATATCACAAATCACACAACTTTCACTTCGTTGATGTACCCCTCTACATTACTTGTCCATAACATAAAAATAAGCATAGTACAAGTATATAATATAAGTTCATTTCCACATGATACTGAACGCAGTGATCTGTCAGAGTTACTCTTCCCACTTTATTCCTCATAAGACCAAGAACCTCTTCATGCCATTCGCCCACATAAGAAATCATTCCTCCACAAGAATGAACCTTGAAAACCCCATCATATAGTGACATACATACATATATATAATCATTATCATAAAAAAATCATGATCCTATCAGACAATGACATACACACACACACATATATACATATAATCATTAGCATTTAAAAAATCATGATCCAGGATGACCTTGTTAGACACAACATACATACATACATACATACATACATGTAGACATATATAAACATCCACATAATGATTATCACAACACAATTGCTAGATATCATAAGGTATAAGTTAAGAAAACTCCCTTTATTTGCACACAACATGCACAACGTTCAGAACAATAGTTCCCAACGTAGGGAAGGAATCTAACACCTCAGCTCCATTCACTTTACCTTACTTGATTACCTTTCTCATGTTTGTACTGCCATTTTCCATTTACCACAATGGACCCAACTAGTCCAACTGACTGTCATATTCTTACCTTCTGATGCGCTTACTCATGCGATGAGCTTCATCTGAGTCTTACATTACCTATTGGGTTTCATCGAACTCTCCCCAGGCTCCGTTAATTTCCTCTTTCCCCAACCAATCCCCAAGATTCTCAAAACATAAAAGGCGTGAACAAGAACAAACAATAAGAAGACCATGAAAAACCAATAGCAATACGATAGTGCAAAAAAAGTGGTATGGCCATACACTAGACATAAACAAAGCCACAAATCAAGTGCAACAAGAACAAAATACCAAAAGCACAAGACTAACAACAAACACCATGACTTAATCCCCATGGGTCCCTAGTGCTTTTGAATGAAAACTAAACCTGATCCTTATCAAATATTTCATGACATTCTCTTTCCATGTAATCCCCTGCATCATACTGTCATAAACACAAAATTGTTAGTGCATAAATAAACATAAAAAAAATCTAGTTACCTTATCTTGTTGTGTCAATAACGCTACCTTGTAACTAAAAACACATGTCAGCGTATGTACCAAAGATTAAGGCAACATATATATTAGTTTGAAATCAACTTTTACCAAGACTATCAACCATGTCATAATCCAAAATCAACTCCCATTCATTGGTCATAATACATAATCTTGCAATTATCACCCACTTACACTCAGGTATATACCAGATATCGTAGCACATATGTGTTAGCACAACCATCTCAAAACAAAATCATTCCTTCATGCAATATTATAAACACATATACTCATATCGTGAAATTAATCAAACATCAAAAAAATTGCAAACATACCATGTTAAATAAATCAACTAGATGACATAATCGACACCAAACACTCAACACCAGATAGATGACATAATCAAACAATTAAGCATCAAGTAGCTGGCATAAGAAAACTTATATCTTAATTTATATAAGTGGAGCCTATCTTGTCTTCACAATAAATCTATATTAGCATGATATAACTTCACGACACATCAACTCAAACCTAAATAATCTCACGACATCTGTAACAGTAACTAGCTAACATGCTAACATAATATACTCATAAAAAATTTTCATTCATGCATAACAATCACATGGGCATAGTTAGTCTATATTAATACAACACAATGTCACAAATAAGTTGACTCAAACCTTAAGGTAACCCTAACCATCTACACAGGCCAATCTAGTTTTGCATGATACATATGCAGTCAAGATATTAATGAAATAACCGTAAGCATTAACTAACATATAACAAGAACAAGTTAACATATAACATGCTAATTGAAAACATATAACATAATCATCGAGCTATCTACATGTTAACAATTTAGATATTCATCTACAACATATAACCTAGTCATCAAGTGAATACCATGTTTGACTAACCAACGCATGTACATAAGATCACACTAATCAACTAACTTCTATCATGTATGTGACCATAAAATCAATAGAATGAAGGCACACATAACCATAATTCTTATAATTACATTGATCAACTAGAATTTATCAGATATATAACCATAATAATAGAATGAAAAACATATAAGTAACCCTAATGCTTACAACAATCATGAATCACATACATGCATGCTAAGCATACAAACTTGTATGACAATCTTCTCTTACCCCAAATTCCATTGTTGCAAGGTTACTTTAATAATCTACATCTCCTACTCTATCTCATCCAACACATTACCATCATAACGTACCAATATCATCACGATGACCTAATTTCATAAAATGAAATTATTCACAACAACCATAATTAAACCAAAGCAAAATTGACCATATGCATCCACTTGACATGTATAACCAATCATGAACGACCAATGCATGTTCAACATATGACCTCACACAACCAAGCATACATGGATAACACCGAAGCATGACCAATATGTAACGCTAGCATAAGCAAGCAATGCATATACAATATGTAACAATATGCAAGCGAGCATGCGTTACCAATACACAATGTTGGGAAACCAACTCCAAAAAGAGAAGAAAAGAGATATCAACGCCTTATAAATAATCCACTTCGAGGGGGCAACCTCCAATACATTACATGAATGAAAAATTATTGGATGATACAAATTACAAAACCTCCTTTCTATATATAGCAGTCCATGGGGCCACAATGTAATCCTAGCCGACCTAACAATAATAATTTAAGGGCACAATAACAACAATATGGGGGTTACAGGGGTACAATAATAACAATAAGGGGGTTACACTAACAACAATAAGGGACAATACTAGGAATATAGGGACCTAACATGCCCCTCTCCTTCAAAAACGTGTTGTCCTCAACGCTTGAGTAGCTCTGGGTGCTTTTATATAAAATTCTCATCCTCCCATGTAGAATCTTCAGTGGCTAAGTTCTTCCACTTGATGAGATACTCGGAAATTGATCGATTCCATAGCTATAGAGTTATTGTTTCCATGACTGCTTCAGATTCCAATATGATTTTTTCTTCCTCATCAAGTTCTGGAAATATTGTTTGAACTGGAAGATTTTAACCTATAACCTTCTTTAAGCATGAAACATGGAGAACTGGATGCACTTGTGAAGAAGCAAGAAGCTCCAATTTGTATGCCATAGTACCAATCTTTTGCAACACCTTGTAAGGACCATAGTACCTTGGCGATAATTTATTATCCTTATTAGCTTGCTTAAAGGAAATTTGTTTGTATGGTTTTAGCCGTAAAAATACCTAGTCTCCTACATCTAAACTTCTCTCACTGCGATGTTGATCTTCCTGTTGTTTCATTCAATTTTTTGCCAAATTCAGGTTATCATTTAAGAGTTGGAGAACTTCTTATTGATGCTCGATGTGATCTTCCATTGCTTGAACCTTCGAATTTTCTCTTAAAGATGATGTGATGGATGGTGGATGATATCCATAAAGTGTCATAAATGGGGTCATTTTTGCTGCAGTATGGAAGGAAGTGTTATACCACCATTCAGAGAGAGGTATCCACTTGACCCATTGTGTTTGTTTATTAGATAAAAAACAACGAAGATATCCTTCCAAACATTTATTTACTATCTCAGTTTGACCATCGGATTGAGGATGATAAGATGAGCTATGAGCTAATTGAGTACCCAAAGAAGAAAATAAATCTGTCCAAAAATTTCCAGTGAAAATGGGATCTATGTCGCTCACAATAACCCTTGGGTTTCCATGTAGCTTTTGAATTGTGTCCATAAATGTAGTAACAACTGTACTTGCTTTAAATGGATGAGATAATTCACAAAAGTGTGATACTTGGTAAGTCTATCAACTACCACCATGATGACACTCTTTCCTTCGGACTTAGGTAAACCTGTGATAAAATCCATTGAAATATCCTCTCAATGTTGACTTGGAATAGATAAAGGTTGTAGAAGACCCGGAGTCTTAATTGTCTCAACTTTATTCTACTGGAAAATCAAACATTCTGCCACAAATTTTGAATATCAGATTTAAGGCCATCCCAAAAAAATTCTTTCTTCACCCTTTGGTAAGTTTTTAAAAATCCTAAGTGTCCTTCTAAAGGAGAAGTGTGCAATTCCATAAGAATATTTTGTTTTAGTTGGGAATTATTACAAAGATATAAGAGATATTTGTACCATAAGGAATCATTTTTCCAACTAAATGTATCAGATGTACTAGGATCTTGCTACAAATTCTGAATGAGTGTCCATACTTCTTCGTACTTCTTCCATTCATATCTTGCTTCGGTTATCCAATCTGGTTGGATAATAGAAATGACACAAAGCAATGCTTCCACCTATTCATTATTTCTTGAGAGTGCATCTGCAAGAACATTAAGCTTCCCTTTTCTGTAAATTATTTCAAAGTCATAACCCAACATCTTTGTGACCCATTTTTTCTACTCTTTTGAAAATATTCTTTGTTCCAAAAGGCGTTTAAGACTATCATGATCAGTTTTTACCTTGAAGTGTCTTCTCATTAGGTAAGTTTTCCATTACTTTAGTGCATGCAGTATTGCTAACATTTCCTTCTCATAAATAGGTTTCTGTAAATATTTTCCTTTGATTGGATGACTTTCAAAGCAATGGGTCTTCATTCTAGCATTAAAACAACACCAATTCCATTTCTTGAGGCATCATATTCCACAATAAAGGTTTTTTTGAAGTGTGGCGTAGCTAAGACCGGTGCTAGGCACATTTCCTCTTTAAGATGTTCAAAGGCCTTAATTGCTTCAAGAGTCCATGAAAATGCATCTTTCTTCAATAATGTTGTTAGAGGTGCTTCTATTCTCCCATAATTCTTAACAAACTTGCGATAATACCCTCTTAACCCGAGAAATCCTCGCAACTGCGTTATGGTTGTTGGGACTTTCCATTCCTTAATGGATTTAATTTTGTTAGGATCTACCTTAACACCCTCGTGAGATACAATATGACCAAGATATTCCACCTCTTTTACTTCGAAGAAACATTTGGATGTTTTTGCATATAATTTTTTCTCCTGCAATAGTTTGAGCACCCTGTCAACATGTTGAACATGATCCTTTCAAGACCTACTGTATATTAGTATATCATCAAAAAATACTAGCACAAATTTTCTAAGGAAGGGTTAAAAATGGAATTCATCAACCCTTGAAATGTAGAAGGTTCATTGGTAAGGCCAAAAGGAATGACCAAAAATTTATAATGACCCTCATGAGTTCGTAATGCTGTTTTCAGAATATCTTCAATCTTCATTCTAATTTGATGATATCCTGAATGAAGATCCAACTTGGTAAAATAAATTGCTCCATTTAATTCATCCAATAATTCATCAATCATAGGAATGGAAAATTTATATTTAATGCTGAGCTTATTGAGTTCGCTATAATCCAGACACATGCACCATGATCCATCCTTCTTGTCCACCAATACTACAAGAGCAGAGAAAGTACTTTGACTAGGTTGAATTATACCCGCCTTTAACATTTCTGCAATCATACGTTCAATTTCTCTCTTTTGGACATAAGGATATCTATAAGGCCTGATGTTTGGAGGACCACTTCCTGGAATCAAATGAATAGCATGATCATGATCATGAATAGGTGGGAGTCCTTTCGAAGTTTCAAACACCTTGGAATGATTGTGTAAGACTTTTTGGAGATCTGCAGAAATAGATGATTTTAATGTTGGAACTTCTAGTGAGCATAATTGTGAAATTACGCCTCATTGTTATTTCTTTAGAAGCTTTGTCATGAAATTAGAGCTTATTATATTTCTTGGCTTCCTTTCAATACCCCATAATTCGACTTCCTTTCCTTCTGAAAAAAATTCAAGAAAAGTTCTTGAAAATTAAAAGCTACCATCCCCAAAGATTGTAACCATTGTACTCCTAGTAAAACATCAACACCTCCCATAGGAATGGAAATAATTGGACTATTCAATACATTTTCCCCCATGGTTAGCTTGATATTATGGAATTTCCTAGAGCAATTTATAGTTCCTCCATTTCAAACCATCACTTGACATTCTGCTGCTAGGTATAGGAAACAATTCAATTCCTTGGCTACCTTACAATGAATAAAATTATGGGTGCTACCTGAATCAATCAACACTATTACCTTTTTCTTCTTGATATTTCCTTCTATCTTGAGAGTTTGAGGAGTGGTAATTCTTTCCAATCCATTACACGATATGGTTGGACTAATTTCTTCCTCTTCTAGGGTTTGTTCCTGGTGTATATCCTCTTCTTGTTCATTTTCTGCTTCCTCTTCACAATCTATGTAAAATAGTTTCTTCTCAGCACACTTATGACCTTTAGTGTATTTGCTATCACAACTGTAGAAAAAATATTTTGCTCATTCTTCTTCCAATTGTTGTGGTGTCAACCTTGTAGGTTGTGGAAATCTAGAAGTAGCAACACTTCCATCTTTATAGAAGTGAGTGGTAGGCTTCCTTGTCGCCATAATTTTACATTAAATTTTTCTTGCCAACCTGAATGCCTTCTCTAATGAATCAGGTTCCAAAATGTGAACTTCATGTTGGATGTTATCCTTTAAAGTACCTATGAATAGATCCATCCTGTGTTCCTTTGGAATATCAGTTACCCTTATATTCAACTTTTTGAAGTCCTCAATGTGCTCCCCCACTGAACACTTTTGTTTGAGATTTATCAATTGGCTAAAGAAAGTGTTTCT
The DNA here is from genome assembly GCA_034641835.2 of Pinus albicaulis. NCBI lineage: Eukaryota > Viridiplantae > Streptophyta > Pinopsida > Pinales > Pinaceae > Pinus > Pinus albicaulis. The sequence continues at coordinate 1,743,614,068 of CM076575.1, forward strand.
ATTTGTATTATCATAATGTGCTATCATTTACTCCGTAAAAATTATCCAAGTGACAATTTTTTTACGAGAGCAAAGACAATAATACCATACAAATGTATTTTGTTCTAAATTTAAAGTTTCAATGCGTACCTTTTGTGTATTTTTCACATTATTGAGATCAAAATATTTCTCCATCTGTAGTATCCATGTTACAAGATCCTTTCCATCAAACTTCCTCATATCCATTTTTGGAATATGGTGGTCCTTCCCTCCAACATTAGTGTTTACGAAATCACGATTAACATTTATTTTGTTCTCATCATGAGTTTCGTCTACTATCTTTTCACCATTAGGAAACATTTCTTTTATCAACTTTGTGAGACCTTCCATGTATGCTTTTAGATCATTCTTCATGTTTTCCATCTTAGCTTCCACGTCATCCATCTTATATTCCGTGCCAGCTTCCATACCATTCTTCAAATAATCCATCTTAGATTCCATGCCTTTCTTCAAAACTTCCATGTCATTTTTTGTTGCTCTTTGCGATAGAAAACATTCTTGTACTTGCTCTTGTAATTTTGATATGTCATGTTGTCATTCTTCGTCTTCATGAGTCATAGAAGAGCCTTATAAAGGCTTAATGGGTGTTGAATTATTTTTAGGGGCCATTTGAGAATCCAATATTGATATCTATTCTACAATATGCCCTTGGAATCAATTCAACTTGATTCTTGAAACAAGACTTGTGTAATTCGAAAAAAAAAATACACACCTTTTACTTGCTTTTGAGGAGCTCGATATTGAAATTGACTTATCTCTATACCTGCAAATTCTTAATATCTAAAATTCGGCCCTGTAGTATTCCTCTGAAGCTTCTTTCAAATGCCATAGGTCTGACTTGATTTGGATTCTTCAAGGCAAAGTTATGTCCAATCTACCATAATGACCTAATTATGGACTGGTTCAGTAGAGTGAAATTGTATGACTTGCCACATGTCACTGTTTGATCCTTTGGCTCAGAAATTTATACACAACAAACTATAGTATGTGTACCTACAACCACTTTTTACTGAATTCCAATCTAATGGTTAGAGAGATATTTATGAAGATGTTCCCACGATCACCTCTTTGAGATGAAATTCAGTAGCCTGAAAAAGACCTAAATTCCACAGATCATATCTCCAAAAATATCACGAACCAATCTCTGCAATTATGCGACGATGTTGTTTCAGATTTTGGCTTTGCTCTCTAAACATTTCAGCTTCTGATCCTTCGTAGAAAAATAGTTATAGCGAAAATTCCACGATGACCTGTTTAAGTGAAATTCAAGAACTTGCAAAACACCCTAACTTCCATAGATCATATCTCCGAAAATATTGCGAACCAAGCTCTAAAAGTTTGCGACATTGTTTCTTAGGATTTCGGCTTCGTACTCTAAAATTTTTAGCTTCTCAACCTTCATAGAAAAAACGTTATAGCGAAAATGGCACGATGACTTGTTTGAAGTAGCGAAACCCTAGAATCCAAAGCTATGATACCAAATGTTGGGAAGCCAACTCGAAAAATAGAAGAAAATATATATCAACGCTTTATAAATAAGCCACTTTGAGGGGGAAACCTCCAATATATTACATGAATGAACAATTCTTGGATGATACAAATTACAAAATCTCCTTTCTATATATAGGAGTCCATGGGACCACAATCTAATCCTAGTGGAGCCACAATGTAATCCTATTCAACCTAAGAATAATAATTTAATGGCACAATAATAACAATATGGGGGTTACAGATGTACAATAATAACAATAAGGGGATTACACTAACAACAATAAGGGTCTATACTAGTAATATAAGGACCTAACACACAGGCATGAGAAACACACAATGATTCATACACTAATGAAAACATGTTGACAACAACACCATCAACACTTCAATGGAGACACCACCGCCACCATGGCCAACACAATAAAAATGCAAGAGGAACATATAGACCACATACATACTAAACACATGTGTAGTCAACATAAAATAATTATAAGAATACCACCTATCCAATCTGAGAGTTGAAACCATGCTTGGATACAACCCTCTTGTATCATATATGAACCAAAGAGAACAAGAAATAGACATCACCCAAAGAGAACGAAAACCAAACATTTCCCAAGGAGAGTGCAACCGCGCTCTAATACCACTCTGTAACACTAGCTTCAGACATCTCTACCCAAGTAACCAGCCAAATTGGGTAAATATATGATGAGAGGCTATTATAATGAGATTCAACCTCCTATGTGACCTTAAGGAAGTTAAACCGATGAAAAACAAACCTATAGACCTTATAGAACAACCACAACACCCCTACAAGGTAACCCAACCATTCAAGCCTCTTACCCCTGGGTCACACTAATAATTTTACCCCCTTTGAGCCATATCCGTAGGAGTAAAACTACATTCTAGGGGCTATGAGGCTATAGTTGCAGGAATAACACTGCATGCCAGTGGCTAGGGCTCCAAATGCTGAGTTTTGTGCCTATGGCTCTAGTATTTGAGCCACCTTTTTAGAACGAGAGCGTAGGTAATTTTCCGGAACTTAGTAAAACTTAAGGGATGATAAATAACAATAGGAAAATGAAACAGAAACAGTCATATCAATAAGAACTCATATGGACCCCTCATAGCCATGATAATGATTTTGTCAAACATGTTAGAAAAATTGAACCTATAGGTTTAAACAACAGATTTAAGCATAGGGGTCTCATACTTATTTGAGAATCACTAAGAGGCATTGCTCCCTTACATCAGTAGCTTCAATAAAATCTATTTGACCATAGATACATTGTGCATTCATTTACAAGTAAAAACATAGAGACAACCATACATCATCATTAATTAAATACATGATTATAACCAACATAATAACAATGAAAATACAGTGGATATGACAACAATATAATCCACATAATAACCAACACATTTTCATACAAAATACCAAAGGAATAAGCTCTTCATTATTTAATGTAAAAACCAACCAGAGAAGGGACTTCCACGTTCCACTCGACCATAGATTAGATGAGCCAAATATCTCTTTAACCAATCACTCATGTGCCATATTCCAAGCATGAATGTGAGACTCAAACTAAAAGAACCAACCAGGGCATCCCAAGGTTAAACTACCTCACCTTCATCAATAGAAATAAGGCTTTACCGTGATCGATCCTAGATCCCTAGGCCAACACAACAAACATGTCATAATCAACTTTACTGTGATTTACACCTAATCACTAGGGAAACACAAGAATGAATATCACCATATTCTCTCTGGCTAAACCATGAGGAAATTTCCTGTCTCATAGTCTCTAAGGATTTACCGCAACCCACAGTTTGAATTATGGGTCACTAGTCCCTAAATCGAGACATACACCATAGGATTTACATTATATCCCAAACCTGAGATTCCTAGGCCTAAATGGAGAACCATCTCTCTAGCTCCACCGAAATCCAAACCCAGATTACTAGGCCCTAAAATTAGGCAACACATGAACCGGTTCCATAATTATTCGAAGATCCACATAACTCAACTTTGAATCCATCTGAAAATCAAGCTAAACCAAACTTGAGAAATCCATAATTCCATGGATATTTTTAAATGGAAAGGCTAGGATGAATACAATGTGACACTTGGAAAAAACACATGCCAAGATAGAAAATAACCACATGAAATATCATGCATTCTGGATCTAGCAAGGAAATCATACATGCAAATCAATACTGGCAAGGAATCCTATTGCAGCTGCTTAATTCTTGCTCCTCTTTTATTTCTTCCTCTATATTATTTATTTCTTTCCTTTCTTGCTCCAATGCAAAAGTGATCCAATAAACTCTAAGTGTCCCAGAGTGTGTGTGTGTGAGAGAGAGAGAGAGAGACAAAGACACAGAGAGAATGATCAGAGAGCTCCAAAAAGGCACTAACAAAAGGTACCGAATGATTCTTAGAAGCATTTTTATCAATGAGGCCTCTATTTTATTCATTTTCCATTATTTTCCTTCATTTTCATCTTCAAATGCAACCTATGACCTTTCACCTTCCTTTTCTACTACTTTCCATTATTTTCATAAATAAATGTGCCAAAAATAAATTTTCCTCTCCAAAGCCTTTTCCATTTCCTTTGCCAATTTTCCTTAGCCATAATAAACCAAATTATCACCCATTAGGATGTTTTTCCCAACATTCATCTTAGAATAAACGTCCCATCAACTGTCGTTATTATTTCAATATTATTACATGGAACTTTCACCCAGGTTATTACAGGTAAAATTGTGTTGTCGATGACTTTGCTACTGAGCCACTCGCTCTGTTGTCAACACCGATTTTCATTCCTAAATATATGACTGACATTTATCCTCCTGCTATTGAATAATGTGGGCCCCTGTAAAAAAGTAACTATCCATAAGTGGAAAAAACACCTCAATGGACCCTACCCAAATTTCTGTACTTACATAACTATTGCTTCACATCATCCCACCTCACACCTTGAGGCATGGATGCATGTGCTCCCTCTTTCCACTTGGCTCGAACTGGCCTCGTGCTAGAGGTATCTAAGTGATCTTCTTCATCATCCTCACTATAAGAGAAATAATTAAAGCAATAAATTTTATCAAGGTGGATATTGGTGGCCACCCGCCTATTCCACTTGGGGCCCCACCATTGTCTTTTTCAGCTTTTTAGTTTCGGCACTACTTACTATTTTTAGCAATTTTTTGGGTCCTGGACTTCCAGAGTTGTTTTGAGGCCCTAAACGACATATTTTGGGAAAACTAGGAGCGACATGGGTCCATGGACCAAAGTTGCTCACATCAAAAGTTGTAGTCCTCAGATAGATCTTTCTAAGGAGATATGGTTTGTGTCAAACAAAGATCACATGCCAAAGTTACGTCCTTGGGAAGTTAAAACACCAATTTATTCAAACGGGGCCCATAGTTTTGGTGCTTCATCTCCTACAGTTAGGGTTTTGGATGTTTAGGGTTTTCCAATGTTTATAAATAATAAATAGGCCCCTGTGTCTCATTGTAACTTAGTGTAAAGGCCTATAGCCGCCACATCTCTTCTCAGAGATAAGCTATCAGTGCCCTAGATAGTTTATTTCCATTCTATCTGTAAGAAAATTTCAGATCTTTAATATTAATGAAATGAAGTGTTATTTCCACTGCATCTTTGTATTTATGGTTACATATTTATTTTTTTTCATTCCTGCATAAATATGGATCAGTGATATCAGAGCAGTTTGTTTTTTCTTGATCGTTCTTTGTATGTCCCCAACAAGGTTGGGGTATAAGGAGTTAGGGCTCGATCCGGTTGAACTTTTGCAAGATTAGCCTTGCAAACCCTGAGAGCCGCCCATTGAGGATGAAAAGAAAGGTGAGGGAGTAGACGATCCTATCAAAATATTGCTCGAGGAGGCCCTCAAAAAACAAAGGAATGTGATGATGGATAAATTTTCCCAAATCCTTCAACGACTACCCACCGACGGCACATCTGCATCCAGAGAAAGAGTAACGAAATGAATTGTTTTTGTTCAACTACTTCTCAGTAAGAATATTTTTTACAATCGGTCTTTTCACTTTATGAAACCACTTCCATAACTAAATTTTCATTTACCTTAATTTCAAAACACAATTTATTTTTGTATATTAACTAATTTCTAGTAAGAAAATAAATGTCTCAATTTCCTTTAAAACAATTGCATAACAAATAATTTGGTATTTAAACCAGCGTTCACAGTTATCTGATCATGAAATCGTATCTAATGTTGAAAATAACAAGCTGTTGAAAAAAAAATTAATATGATAAAATATTATTGATTAAAAAGTGATAATCATATAACAAATAATTTGGTATCGTCACAGTTATCAAAGTTATCTGATCATGATATCGTATCTCATGTTGAAAATAAAAAACGGTTGAGGAAAATATTAAAGTGATAAAATATTATTGATTAAAGAGTGGCAATCATAATTTCGATTAAATAAATCGAGTCCAGGTGAGCATTTGTCTTCCGAATAGGATTTAAACGAGAGTTGAATTTAGAGGAGAAAGTTTATGTTTTCGTTTTCTCTTCTTCCTATGATATTTTTTTTGACATTTTTATATTTAGAATCAGAACAATTTTATTATCTTTGTATTTTTGCAATAAATATAAAACCAAAATTTAGGTGGTTTCTTGAAAATATATTTACTTATATAGTTTTCATTTTCTCTTTTTATTATAATGTCTTTTAATTTATATTTATTTATAACCAGAACAATTTTATTATATTTTTATTTTTGCAATAAATATAAAACAAAATTTGACTCTGATTTAGGTGGTTTCTTGCAAATATATTTACTTATCTATACGTCAAATACATTTACTTATGTTTTCTGTATGGATTTCAAAGTTCTACAAACTTTTACTGTTGATGAATAAAATCCAACGAATTAGAGACGGATATTTGAAAATTCCATGGAGTCCTATTTTGAGGTTATATGGAGTATAAAATTTTAATTTTAATAAAATATTAAATGAATTAGTCATGTATGGTTAGAAAATTCCATTGAATCATTAGATGAATTACTCATGTATTGTTAGAAAATTTCATTGAATCATTTGCAGTATATAGTTTATAATTGTTGTTATATACTATTTTAATTTTAATAATGTAGTATTTGGTTTTAAAAAATATTTAAATATATTTTTAATTATTATATATATAAATACATTTTATGAGGGTGAAAGAATATGAATAATTAGTTAATATTGACTAGTATTTTCGCAGCAAATTAAATCTTATAATTTTAGACAATTTAGTCATTCAAAACACTATTGATATTTTCATGATTTTTTATGGTTTTACTTAACTCGCGATTTTTCTATTTCACTTAGAATTTACAAGTACCATGTATTGAACAATCAAGTCATTTTGGGAAGATATTTTTATATGCATTTTACTAATATATTGATATTTGAGATAAAATACATTAACCTTTCAAGTTTATATATATATATATATATATATATATATATATATATATATATATATATATATATAAACCATATTGGGGTGGTAGGCACACAAAATTATAATGTGATGCCTTAAATGAGTAAGAGGAGTGGGATAGAATGGAGGCCCCATGGCCACTTGAAACAATGGATGGAGGTGTGCAACCATCTAAAAATCCATTTATATCTACCATGTAAAGCATTCAACTTCACTTGAATACAAAATATGATTTCACAGTAGAGGGAAATATTCAAAAATTTTGGAGGTTCCTACGAAAGGAATTATGGTTTGGATGTTTCTTATTCTATTCTATATTTAGGCTTTGTTACCGATTGTAAAGTAATTTTCCTCCGTGAAGTTGTTTTTTTCTGCAATTATTCAGAGGGTTACTTGTAGTCATTTTTGCTTGGCCACCCACACCATCAAGTTTCTCTAGACCTCTCTAACAATCTTGATCTTTGGATGTAATCAATTGAACATGTTTCAGCTACCAACGCACCTTCCTTGCTTCCAATGAGGAAAATTTTGGATGGTCGTGGTTGGGTCGACGAAGGTGTGCAAGCTTGATGCCTCTAGAAAATTATTTTCATGATCCCTCAACCATTCCAATCCCTTATGACGGTAAATGAAAATGTTTTCCACCAACCAATACATTTGATTCCATTGGACTTTGGTTTGATTGATGAAATTGCATTTTCACTTATAAGCTAGCCACTAGGTTTCTACCTACATTCACTAAAAAATTATTCCCCTCTTCTTCTTTTATTCCAGTTGTGTTATCTTCGTTGTCACTATTTATGTGGTTCGAGTCTCACTTGTAATTTGGTGGTTTTTGGATTGTAACCTTACTTTTCCTTTTGGTGAGACCTCTTACGAATTTGGAGCGCAAACCCTAATGGCATCCACTGCTACCTCTACTCCCTTGGCCCTGTGGGGCGATGCCGCCGCCGCCACCATTGCAGGGCGTGAATACCCTAAAGGATTCGTTGCCGCAGACCCACGTAACCTTTCCCCTCCAAAAATACAGCAGCCATGGATCTCACATCCGGCAAAAAGGTTCACGGAGGCTGCAGACCGAGGGTTTAACCTCACTTGGAACGCCGCAGATTTTGCTGCTGGGACAATCGCTCCTACCAATATTTCTCTCCGCAAACGATTTGGAACAGAAGCAGTCTCCAACACCGGATGGCACAAAAATTTCGAATCAGGTTTCTTCGTGACGTCGACTACAGCTGCGTCCCCGATTTCCATTCTCCACAGAAAAACAGGGGATAGCTGCTAACCTAGGAGCGCTTTAGATCCTAAGATCCAGGAAAAGGAGTCTTCAGACCCATCTTCTACTGCTTATCGGAAGAAAATCTATTTCTTAGACCAGTCATTACTGCTAGAAGGAGGCACAACATTTCAGATCCAGATCATTCTCCACTCTGGAAAAACTCTGCTACAGTGGGTGCGCGATACAGACCTTGTGCAGGATCTTTTGCACAAACTCGAACTCCAGACGGGGATTCCCACCTCCTACCAGAGGTTGCTGTTTAATGGTAAGCAACTAGGGATTCTCTCCCCCTTTCCTTTTACAGTATTCAAAGGGACGCTACTATTGTTCTTACTTTTCATCTAAGAGGAGGGTCCTTTGGGCATACATCCTCTGCCCCACCGTTCTCTTATAAAGATGCTGTCCATAAAGATGCAACCCATCCACAGCCCTCCTCAAAAGCAGCGCAACCTGCTATGGCCCAGGCAGCTCAACCAACTATGGCTCCCAAGCCATTTTTGGTGGAAAAATTGGAAGAAATTCCTTCTATAGCATTCACTATTCCTGGGTTTGAAGAATTCCAATAGAATTTTGCAGAATCTGCTATCATATGCAGATTTAATGGTTTATGGCCACGCACTGCAAATTTATACCAATGGATCCATAACAACTGGACTAAAAAATGCCAGATCTACTTATGCTCGAAAGGCTTCTTCATTGTAGCTTTTGATTTAAATGAAGACTACCAGAAAGCCATTACGGGAGGCCCTTGGTTCTGGGGCATGGCTAGGCTTTTCCTTTCCCCATGGTTTCCAGACTTCGACCCTTCGACAACGATCATCACCAAACTTCCCATTTGGGTCAGACTCCCGAACCTTCCGGTGCATCTTTGGCATACTTCTGTCTTCATAGCCATTGGAGACACCTTAGGACGCTTCCTCCCAACAGATACCTCGAGAAGGGACAATGGAATCTTCACCTACGACAGAATCTGTGCGGAAATAGACATCAGCAAAGGACTTCCGGATCAGATCAACCTCAAGATTGGGGATTTTCACTGGACTCAAACTTTGGATTACGAAAATACAGCATTCCGTTGCCGCCACTGTCATCAAACGGGGAACCTTCAAAAGGACTGCACCCAGACCCTCGGCAAAAGGAAGAATTTGATTCGCAAACCCAAAGTCAAGAGCTGGAATTCCTATGTTCCTCCCCCCATGGATGATTCAGACTCCTCTAGCTCGGATGAGGAGGAAATAGGAGCAAATGAGCTGAATGATGGAGCTCTGCCAGACGCCCCCTCTGCTGTTCTTGCGGACCCCTCTGCCCCGATGATCTCTCAGAAACGCTCTCACGGGTCTTCGTCCTCTGACTCGGATAAGGAGTCTCCTCCTTCTGCACAGAATAGTTTGCAGATGATTCCCGCCCAGCCAGCTCACAATGGCTGGGTCATAGTCAGTAAAAAGAAAAAGAAAAAAAGTCGATTGGGAGATTCTACCCATTCTGGTTTGACTCCCTAGTCTAGTTCTTTACTTTATGTTCTACTGGTTATCTTTCTGCTTATGCCGTGGATGTTCTTCGGGACCGAGGTTGATAGTCTATCATTTCCGCCTCCCTTTCTCTCTTGCTTTGCCTCTATGCAGGCTTTGATTGTACTATATTTCCTTAATAGATTTAGTCTTATTCAGAGAAAAAAAAAAAAAAAAAAACCTTACTTTTCCTTTTGTGTACTTTGGTGGTTTTTGGATTGTAAACTTACTCTTCCTTTTGTATACTTTGGTGGTTTTTGGATTGTAACCTTACTTTTCCTTTTGTGTCTAGTTCTATTCACATGAAATTATTTAACACCCTTCCCCCACACAACTTACACAATTTACCCACAGGTAACTATCCAAATAACTATTCCATATTTCTCATCAACCGTTATATAGAATTGGCATCATTACATACAATAAATTTAGTAAAGAAATAGTAGTTTACATGAACGTTAATAACCGTTGTTGTAGCATATTGACATAAACTTTGTCATGTAACCTTGAAACATTCCTTTAACTAGATTAATTAATCACATACGTGATATTATAAACATAGTCTCATGCATGGAATCCACATGAAAAAGTTAACACAATAGGCAACTACATCGTTAGACATTGATATAACCTCGAAGTATTGTATGGTGAAAACCAACAAATGTTTAATTAAAATATTAAACCCTAATGAGGTTATTCACCCATCACTTAATGAATTGTAAGAGATTACATCCATAACCATTGTCATAAAATATTACAAAAAATATCATTTAAATACAACATTTCTAGCTAAAATCTATTACAATCATCATATCTAGCTAAAATATATTACAATAATCATGATATCATTTACCCAAAAATATTTAATATTTATATCTTTGTGGTCTGGTTTCTCTATCAGTGGACCATCCTACAACTCACACTCCCCAATCTGCATGGACTATTAGTTCTTTACTTCTCACAATGTTAAACATAATCTATCTATTGCACAAGTCACCATCTCTTCCTGCTATTTTAGTTGTCAATAGACTTGGATATCATGATTAGATAAAGTATTAATAAACCAATAATCAATATTAGTGGTTAATCCTCAACATCTATTCATGTGGATATATGAAATGTAAATAAAATATCACAACATGCTTCCTGTAATAACAATTCTCATGCATTAATTATAAGCGAATAATTATCAAAGCATGTCAAAATAAATACCATTGATTTTTGTGCATGTAGTTAGATAAAAATTATTCAAAGAAAGTTAGTCCCTCAACTTTTTCTTTCTGCATGTAACTAAATAATATTTTCAATTTCATAGATATTATTAATATTAATATTATTATTATGCATGCAAATGCATGCCCCTTGTAAGGGAAGCTAACACAATAGATATTATTATCATGCATGCAAATGAATGTCCTTTTTCCAAAATCATCTTTTCCAAGAAAGAGTTATTTACAAAGTCTATTGTACATTGAAATACATGCTCTATTGTAAAATAAAACTAACCTATTGGTTATTATTTCTTCTTGTGGATATATGTATGTTTCCAAAGGAAAGCTAATGTATTCATTGAAAGCAATTACATGTATTTTTTTCCAAGGTCTAACATAATAACTATTATTTTCTACATGAAATTTTTTGTTTCTCTTCGAAGGGTCTAACACAATAATTATGTTATTTTCATGCATATTTATTTTCAAAGAATCCAACATCATAGGTGTACTTTCGATGGATGCCATCATAGGTGGGTCTTTTTCGGAATCTAGCCATAGGAATCATGTCAATAACTTCAAATATATTAATATTATAACTTCCCACACATAATTCCATTCATTTTTTTTCTTCTTCTTAAAATAAAACAACCTAGTTTCTTTATCTTTTCTCAAGGAGAGTTCACATTCATTCGTTATGAAAAATAGCATGACTTCATAAAAAACCTTGTGTGCAAGATTCATTTTCATTCTCTTTTCAAGAGAAACAACATACCTAACTTATATTCTCATGTGCATGAACTTAAGCAAACTTTGTTAAGAACACATAATTTTTTTTAATAAGACAACATGGTTTCTTTATTTTTAATCTGTAAATTTCTCATGCATTTTTTTGAAAATTATCCCATAGAAATCGTGGATAACATTCCAATAAAAAAATTTATCCTCTACAAAAAAATCCCTACAACTTTCAAGAATCTAGAGAAATAATTCCAATTAATAAAATAACATATCATTCCTTGCACAAAACACATACAATTTCTTTCCAAAGAAAATCATGGTTACTTACCATTTTCACTTCTGTGGCCCATTAGCCATCCAAAATCAACTCCCTTCGAGTGGATTTTGGAGCATAAGCTACAATTCCTTCCTTAAGAGCCTCAACATAGTGTCACCCTCTCACTTTTGAGCCACCATGTAACACCCCCAAGTTCTATGCTTTTCAAGTTAGACATTTGAACATCAATCCAAAGGGGAGTGGACCCCAATGGATAATTATTGTGTGGATGTAGTTAATTATTTATTTATGAAAAATAAATAAAATTTTTATGTGTGCACTATGACCAAATGAGATTTTGAGATCACTTGCCTAATCTATGAGGTTATGGAAAGAGGTTAAGACTTCCCCAAAATATTTCAAAAAGCCTTGAAAGAAATTATTTCTAATTTAGATTTTTGAGGAAAAATCTAAATTCCCCAACGATGAGAAAAGTAGCTGGGAAGAGGTAAAAAGCTGGAAAAGCAGAAAGCAACTCTAAAGTCCCTAATTAAGGGAAGCCTAGGCAAACATGAATAAAAGCATCCTAAAATTCTCGACACAAAATTGGAAACAGGATTTGGGGAGAGCATAGCTTAAATAAGCTGCTCCATAACAGATTGAGGTTAGTTTTTCCTTGGAGGATCTCATCTAGGGGGTGAGTTCTGGAGATACAAGAACTCTAAGGTTGGGAGGACTGGTCATAGTATCGGTATGCATGCATAATTTTGGAGATTATTTTAAGTCTGTATTAAGTATATCAAGGTTACATGAATTTGTTATGTTAGAATTTCTTATCAAATTTTTAGATTGACTATTTGTTCAGTACCTCATGCAGTTACAACTAGATCTAATAGCTGAAATTTTAGTATGTTTAATAGCAGGGAGAAAATTAAGTAGGGACCATCACCCAAAATGTTGAAACCAAAGATGGTTTGGATCCGGCAATAGGTACCCTGTAGTAATAAAGTTTAGAGATGATAGATCACCTGAATGTCTAATCTAATAACAAATTTAAAGTTGTATCTTGTTGTCTTTTAAATGAAAATTTAGTTGTTGTGTTGTATAAACATAAAATTTTAACAAAACTATAAACAGGAACAGCAGGTAGAAAACAACTAAACCTGTTGTAGAAGTATTGATTACAATATAATAGCCATACTACAGTGACAAGAATTGTAGAATTCAAAATTTAAACTGTTCTATTACATGGAAGTTTAATTATAGGAAATCAGAAATTAAATCCTAACTAAGTAGCTAAGATCTGAAATTAGTGAGTATAAAATATCAAATTCGGTTTGATTACTTCCATTCGATTGCAGAAAAATAATCTATATTCTATATTTCCAAGCGAAGATTTTAATATACACCAGAATTACAAATATGCTGAATGATTATAACAAGAATATAAAGAAAACGTCCTATTGAAAATCTATTTGTGTCCTAAAAGTATATGTGTAGGAGAAGAGTAAAAGCATATTTAAAATACTGGAAAAGATCATTTATCCACCTTCAATATCAACTGCTGCAAAAGAAGTTGAAACAAATGAAGTTAAATGAGCATATGTATATGTATGTATATATGCATATACATAGATTTTGAAACTCTATAATCATAGATGCTGAATTTTTATAATTATAGATGCTGGAAAGTCTATAAAGTTTGCTAATTGAAAAGTTAAAGGAAGAGCATATTGATCTGTTAGGGTTGGAAAAAACTCTGAGGAACCTACCTGAGAAATACAAACGAGTATATGTTTATATATATATATATATATATAAGTCAACTAGGCTGACTGATAAGAATTGAGGTCAAGCCAAAATGTCGCGTTAGAAATATTATAATAGCAAGAGTACCTGTAATTGCCGAAGAGAAATTCAATACATGATAAAAGTATGAAATTGTAATTGATTAAACAGAAAATTTTTGAATGGTATCAGGTGAATAAAATTAGAGTATATCTGAGTTAATGTTATGCGGATAAGAAGCTGTGATCGTGAACAACAACAAAAAAAAAAAATTGGTGTATGAGAGATGTTACAAATGGTATCAGAGCACTAGTTGAAAAACTGGGCAATTTATGTGCTCACAAAGAAAACAATAAGTTGTTGTAAATTTTATATACTAATATCTTGGATATACTTTCAGGTATCTTGGATATATTTTCAGGTATACTTGAAAGAAAATCTAATATCCAAGATTAAAACTTGCCTATAGAGCTTTAGCTAAACCATTGGGCAAATCATGTACTCACACAAAAAAATATATTGTAGTTGAAAGAAGGTATAAAAGGAGATACATATTAAAATATGGAGTGGAATTCAATGTTAAAAATTATTCCGAACTAGATAGTTACATATAATAAACCATGATTAAATAGTTATATGAAATATAACCATGGAAATGGGAGAAGGAAATGGGTAAGGTGGTAAGAATTACCGCGAACCCTTAATTCTGTAAATGGAAAAATTTAGAAATAAATGTAATTATCGGTTTTGTATCATTACTTGATCAGTTTAGTTATGTCCTGATAGCTACTTAGCTCTGATAGCTAAGACATAGTGAAGAATTTTTCATCCTATGTAATATCAAAAATACATCTTATTGTTAGATAGAAAAATATCGCATGTGGAACCTAAATTAGATAAAACCCGAACCTTAAATGTAGAAATTTTTGTGGTCTATGGTACATATTTTATGAATATCTTAAAAGATGTATCTTACTATATGACTAATCTATTTCAATTTTGGAAACTATATTTAAAAATATGAAGGCCAGTAGATTTAGACGATGCTTGTTGCTGTGTATTATGAAGCATTGTAACAATGATGATATGGTTAAATCTAATAGTTAAGACTTTAATGTTGCAGTAAATCTTCTGATCTGATCATTTACATATAGAAATAGAAAAAAAGAAGAAGAAAGAGATATTAGATATATATCTTTATATATATATATATATATATATATATATATATATATAAATTATATTTAATCAGCATTAGATGGGATATAAATAGATTGAAGCAAGCGTAATTAATTTAAAAAGCATTATACATTTCCATTAAATAATTTATGGCAGTATGGCTACATTAAAGAATTAGTAAACAGAAATTTACGAGCTATTGTAGAGAAGAATACGCAATTGATTTTTTGCATTCTGCATGTCGTCAAATCGAGTGGAATTGTTTCCATGAATTCTGACCATCGGAGTAAGATGGTCAAGAAGGAGAAGTATTATCGACCTGTAATGCATAATGGAACTGCTTATAAGTAAACCCAAAAGAAAAGAAAAAGAAAAAGAAAATACTTGTAAGAAAAAGCTGAAATAAATTTAAAAGGGTAAATTTAAGTGAAACGAAATTAGAAAAAAAGAGGAAAAGTTAGATATAAAACCACTTAAAAAAAAATATGTATGATGGAGGTGAGAAAATGGCTTATTACCTATAGAAACTTCTACCTGGAATGGATTTTCTATCATTAACAAGAAAACAGAGTTATGGTGTGCGTGGGAAAAATTCTGGTTTGCGAGAACAACAAATGAATTCCAGAATTGGTAAAAGAAAGCCATATTCAAAATTTAGGATGAATTCTTACTGTCGAATGAGGACATGCTGTAACTTTGTCTCTTTGTGGTGGTGTTGAACAAAAATCTGAGGACTCTCGACGTAGACCACAATAAGAGAGCGGCTAAATCCACATAGAAGATGGGGGAGAACAAAAATGAAAAAAATTTGAAAGTTAACTAACCAGAAAATTTTATAAAATCTCGAGATGGGTTATCACCGTCTTCCAATTTAATCGAAAAATTTTGGGGAGAAAACCTCAAGAGATAGGTGACCTTCAATAAACGATGATATATTTCATACAAGAATGAAATCCTAATAACCCTAAAGAAATAAATTGAACTCTGATATAAATGCAGATTTATCAGATGAAAATTGTAAACTATGGAAGATTTTCAACAATAAAAACATCAAATAAGAGGAACCGTGAAGTAGTCTAATTCCGTTGCATTCAATAAAATTTCCTGAAATACATTGCTCATTCAAACAAATCGTTCTGAAGCTAGTAAGCAGAAATAAAAACAGTTGGGATAGAGTTACCTCGGTTTAGAGGCTCCGCACGCCTGGAAATTGGTAGAGGAGTACTCGGAGAGACAAATCGATCAGCAACGAAATTTTTCTAATCATAGTTAAATCTCTATGTAAATTCTTCAGATATGAAAGAGTGAAAGAGTGGAAACATGACCAAAATTTCCGTCTTAAATTAACCACAGCTAACCCTAATTGTCTTTCATCTGAAGCATACACTTGGCAACTAATTAAGATATGGAGTAACACTCGAATAGATCGCCTCGGGGTAAGGAAGAAGTAACGTATGGAACAATTGTAAAAATCTCGGACATTAATGAAAAAATATTACATTACACGCGAGAGTACTAGGCAGAGGTGAAACGACAGAAAAAAATATTAAAAAAATTACACAGTACATCGTAGGTATACAGGGACACTGCTCGATGCATCCTTGTCATATGGATTACCATTAATAGCACAAGAAACGAAAGATACCATAGGATATGGTGACCGATGTTGCCTATAGAACATTACACTAACCATTGGCATAGTAAATGATGCATCGGAAGAACTGTAAATGCGTTGTGATTGCCGAGTTAATAAAAGGGAATACCCCTTCAAATAAGATAACACGAATTGTTCTCTGTTTGATATAAATTGTATGGTTACAATGCATTAGGGTAAGTCGAAATGTAAGTCGAAAATCATACTTGACAACCAAAACTTGGTATGTTAGAAGGGGTATGTTGTTAAAAAATTATCTTAAGAGAATTAAATAATACGAGGCCTAAAAGGATAGTGAAGTAATATGCATGAGACTTAGGCTTAGTTAATGAAGTTACATTAAGTGTGTATGCAAAAAAAATATATAGGGATGTATATATAGTTGTAAACACACAAAAGTGCAATATAACGATACAAATTTTTGTAGACTAGAATTGAATTTTTTTTCTAAAATTATTATTATTACTTATTTAAAATGGTACTGGATGAATTCGCAATGTTTTACTCATAGAAATAATCACCTCAGAAATTAATGTGTTACATCGATGGCGCAGAAGCTTAAATGCTGGAAACAACAATAAAATTTGGTAAGTATCAATAATACAAGCAAGCGAATATGAACATAGTTAATGAAATTAAGTAAGGAAGAGCTCAAGCAAACAAAACTATATGTTTTCAATTGAACCGACAACTCAATATTGTGTGGGTCAATATTATCATTATAGATATGGTTATAAATTATGCCATAGGAGTTGGTTAAAAAGGAAAATCAATATACTGATTTAAATATAAATGTGGTAAATATATTGAAGTTATTTAATTTTAAATTAGAAAGTTACCCATTGGTAATTATTTAAGTTCGACATTATATGCGTAATCCATTGGTGTAATATAAAAGTGGACTTAGAGTGTGGTAAACCCACTAAAGTTACTTAGGGAAAATTGTAATGCCATAATAGAGAGAAAAAAAATTAACAAGGGAATTTCAGTTAATCAATAATTATCCATAGAAATATAGTGAATTTGACTTCTTATTAGCAAATTTTTGAGTCTTGCAAATATTACATTAATAGTATAAGGAGACATAGGGAAATGGTAATACTTCCTAGTATATATATATATATATATATATATATATATATATTTTGCTAATGAAGAAATAAGTAAGAGACAAAAGTGAAACGATAATATCACAAGTTTACCAAATATGTGTAAGTTGAAAGAAACCTTACCAACCCCATAAATACATCATATAAACACTGTATTTCAATTACCAAATGTCAAAAAAAAAAAATATGGAAAACTGTGCATGAGTAGGTGGGTGATGATGGACAGATAATATCATTCACCCATTCAAGACCGAGTTCTTAGTTGGAAATAATAACAACAAATTTTAGGTATGTGGGCCCTAAGTCAAATATGGGGTGCAAATCTACAATTAATGTCCTATGTTAAAACATAGGTGATTTTGTTATAAGTTGTAAAGGTAAATTTTGTGGAGTTGTATGAATATAATATTTTCATATATCATAATTTATGTAGGTAAATAATTTTCAAACTTTATACCCATGGGATTAAGGGAGAAAAACAAATTCACTAGCAAATTTTAAAAGTGAATTTACCATAAAAGTTTACAAGTAAAGTGGAATGACATATTTTACTATATGGCTGGAATATTATTACTCTAATTATGGTTAAAAGAGTAATAAACATTATTGTGGTAGATTAAGTGGTAAAAGTATAGTATGACAAGGAAAAATTTGATGCTGGTATTTAGTAAAGTTACCAGGATGATTTTCAAGTCATGTATATCTAAGTCATGACTAAAGTATTTTGTAATAAGCATATTTTAGTTCATGTACATGGAAAATAATGAAGTGGTAAGCTTAAGTATGAGTTATAAAGACGGTCTAAATAGTTGGTTAAATAATTGATTGAGTTAGTAATGGTGGATCATTTCATATTAAATAGTGTATTTAACACAAACTTACTCAAAATAAAAAAAAAATTACTAACAACAGTGTTCAGTCTTGTAAATAGCTTGGTAACTATGTTGTATGTGTTGCACTTAACTCATTATTTACACATGGCATTAATATTCATATGTTATACATAAATCTATATATATATTTATACCTATATAGCGTATGCACCTTACCATCACAGAAATGACATTCCATTTTAACGTTACTATTCTACGAATATAGAATGCACTTTATACAACTTTAATTCCCATGTCAGTACATATTTAATCAAAACATAAATTTGGTTTATCGGAAACATAACTCCGGCGTCCTGTGAAATCTTGGTGATCGATGGATGAACTTTCTGTATTCGTGTTTACGTTTAGTGATTGATATGCATTTACCATCCCAGCTTTTGGCACGGGATTCCCTCAGAATGAGGCATATGTGTCAACATCTACAAAGTCACCGCCCTTCTGCATTAACCTTCGTGACAGGTGTAGTTTGTCTCGATTTCCTGGAGATTTTTGCGAGGGAAACAGGGTTATTCGCTCTGGATTGCTCGGCAGCCTCTTGGCTTGGCGCTTGGAATTTCTCCATGGCGCGCAGGAGGGAATTGCACTACACATCGGCGTTTCCGTCCGTAACTCTACTATATACAGGGGAAGGTAAGCGGTGCTCACCCTGCAACCTCTGAATTTGTCCGGGTTTAATCCCTTCTCCATCTTGTTATGTTTTTCCTGCGAGATTCTATTCCGCAGTCCATATGTTAATATGCGTCGCGGAAATATTTTGTTTGTATACAGGAGGGCCGAGAGTGCCGCTACAGGCAAATACAGATGAGCACCGATTTTCTGGTGAGGAACGGTAAGGTTCCGCCCTTTTTGGGTTGCTGGTTCTTGCTCGAATCTTCTGATCCAAATCTGTGCCCACTCTCGTATCTGACACTCCTTACTTGTCTCTTCTAGGTCTATCAATGCCGACTTACAGGTAAACTAAAATCATTATGGTGTTTAAAAGGGCTTAGAGAGGCATTCCTTATCACATTACTACTTTCGTTTTACTGATTGAACTTTATTTTACTGTGCTTGCAGGTAATTACGTAACCCTGGCTTCCTCCTACACACTATCGTTTTCCTGGCAGCGAAAGAATGAATTTCCAATTCCTTGTTACAGGTACCTCAAGTCATCCCAGAGGGTTCAGCTGCAGTCTTATCGACTTAGCACTGTTGTTTTTCATTTTTAAAAGTCTAGTCATGTTCTCAGGAATTTATCCACCCCAAGCTAGGTTTTCAATTAGCAGAACTGTGCCATATAATATCTTGTAATATGTCAGTATTCCAGCTCATTATTATGACGATTCTCGAGTTGTAGTACTGGTATATAATATGTGACCTTTGGGACTACTGCATGGAAAGCCCTCAAGGGTTTTGGTTCCTTCATTTTCAATACTCTTTAATATCTGTTGCTAATTTCATCTCATCGAATCACGGTTAAGTTTGCCTTTTTGTTTTCATGGTTAAGAGGCGATCACGTTTTCTCTGCTGTCACTGTATTGAATTATGTATATATTCTACATGTTTTCTGAAATCATTTAACAGGATTTAAAATTATGTTTCTTATGCGGATTCTTTTAATCTTGGCTAAGGCTCACCTCAGTATTTGCATTAGCATTTTCTTTGAAGGTTCTAAATTTCAGTTTTAAGAAGGAATTTAGTTATCTGCGTCTGTCTAAAACTATCGAGCCAGGGTTTGTCGCTTTTCGGTGTGACACTATTCCGTCTTCGTGTCTTTATTTAATGTTTCTTAGAAATTTCTAAGGTGACCGGTCCACTGTTCAGACCGTGTATAGTTTTAGCACTGCCAGGGTTACCTGGGCAATGGGTTCGGTTGTGATTCTGACCCTTCCTCTGCCCTATAAACCCTAACCCCGCACTCTTTCTCTTCGGTAATATGCTAATGGTAGTATTACTTCGGCACAATGGAAGAAAATAAACCTGTGAACTATTTAAACAGTATACTCATGCATGCATCCTGTTAACACTTCTTATTTTCGGTTCTTTAAATATATACATGCTTCTACAGGAAATAGAAAAATTAAGGGATAAATCAATATATACAGTCGATTCTCATTTATTATTTCAGACTCTTAAACCCATAGAAGTTAAATTCGAGCACCCACCTATTTAATGCGCAACTATATAATCTTTTCTTCCAATAGAAAACAAATGAATTCCTTCTGTACGGTATAAACATATTACTGTAAAATAAATATTAGCTCTAACCTATTTATTTACAGAGTCTAAGATGATATTATTCAAAAGTCATTTAACCTGTATTCTATATGAGTATCAGAAAATCTGTGTACTTATCTGAAATTAAAAAGAATCGATTCCCAAAGCTGTGGTCCACCCTACCAACCAAGTGAGGCCATTACGTCCTGCACTTGCCCCCTAGCCTCAGAACTCTAGGTTTAATGCCATGGAGTTTCCACAGTGGGATATGCACTGTTGTGTCCTCTAGAATTCCCTTCTAGTTACACGCAGGTGATCCGGCCATTCAAGGGTTTCTTGAAAGATACTTCCACTGGGGTTTCCAGCTTAAGACAGTACTTTCCCCTTTCTTGCCAACATTTCCAGAACCCCCTCTCCTCTCTTGGATTCCCTTTTTATCCATTCAGGAGAGGGTAACTGTTTTTCCCAACTGTTTCCAACCACTTCCCATTATGAGAAAACTATTACCAACAGCTTTTGGATTCTCTTTTCCTTCATTGGTTTTTCCTTTCATTAATTCAGAAAATAGAATAATAAAAATAAAATCTAAAAATAGTGATTGTCTCAAAATATCCTCATAGAGTCTTGTTTGTTTAGAAAATAAAATTAAATAAAATTAAATGAAATAGACCAACTGTTTTTAACTAGTAAATACTAGTTACTTCCTTTATGAGGCTGTCACATCTCCCCCCTCTGGAAGTAACACCGTCCTCAGTGTTTTCAACCCATCTTTGCAAAGAGTTCTGGGTAAGCTTCTTTCAGAAATTTTTCATCCTCCCAAGTAGCCTCATCCGGTCCAAAGTGCTTCCACTGCACTTTCACCTGGAAAACTACTCTTTTACGGAGCTCAATTTCCCTGCGATCAAGTATGCGTAGTGGCTCTACCAGAAATTCTCCGTCCGGTTCTACCTGAAAGGAAAGAACAAGATTTATCAATCAGTAGAGTTAAACTTGATTCGACTTTAGTTAGGATTTATTTCCATGTTTACTTCCTACCTGAATGTTTTGCCAATGAATTACATGTTTCTCATCATGTACGTATCGCTTTAACAACGATACATGGAATACATTGTGTACTTTAACATGGCTAGGCAGTGCCAGCCTATAAGCTACTGGCCCCACCCTTTCCAGAATTTGGAAGGGTCCGCAGTAGCGGGGCGCTAATTTGGCGCAAGAAGTCCATCTTAAAGTACTTATTTTTGGTTTAATCCTGACATACACGTGGTCCCCCACTCCGAATTCACTATAAGACCTCTTCCTGTCTGCAAAGACCTTCTGTCGGTCCTGCGCAGCTTTCAGATTCTGTCTTATTCTTTTTACTTCAGCTTCTAGCTCAGCCAACATTTCTGGCCCCAACATTAATTTTGTCTCCAGACTGCCCCAGTTTATCTGTGTACGACACTGTCGTCCATACAGTGCTTCAAAGGGACTCATCTTTAGAGATTCCTGATAACCGTTGTTATATGCAAACTCCACTAGATGTAGGTAATCCTCCCATTTATTTGGCTGCCGCATTACATACATGCGCAGAATATCCTCCAAAACTTGATTTACCTGTTCGGTCTGCCCATCGGTTTGAGGGTGATAGGTAGTACTGAAGTGTATCTAAGTACCTAGACCCGAGAATAAGGTTTTCCAAAAGGCGGAGGTAAACTTAACGTCTCGGTCTGAAATCACGGTCTTAGGTATACCATGCAATCTAAAGATTTCCCTCATAAATATGTCTGCAATTTTCATTGTCTTGTAAGTGGATTGCACAGGTATGAAATGGGCAGATTTAATTAATCTGTCCACCACTACCATGATTGAATCATTCTGCTTCCTTGTTCACGGTAAGCCTGTGATGAAATCCAAAGAGATCACTTCCCACTTCCATTCAGGAATGGGTATGGGCTATAGTAGCCCTGCTGGATGCCGATGCTCCACTTTAACCTGTTGGCATTCTAAACACTTGCTCAAATATTCCGCAATGTCTCTGCGCATACCTGGCCAATAATATATTTTTCTAATCACTGTAAGCATCTTTTGATAACCAGGATGACCAGCGTAGTTGCTGCGATGGTACTCGTTCAGAATCAACTCCTTGAGACTTGTGCGATTAGGAACATAGGTTTTTCCGCGAAAAGTTAACATCTGTTCTTCATTTCTGTCATATTCAGATGGCTTACCTTGCTATTTATCCTCTTCCATCTGCTGCCATAAAAACTTGTATTCTGGGTCTTTCAGTGCCTCCTCCTTTAATTGTTCAGATAGCTGGCTTACAGGTTGGCTGAAGTACATTGCACAGATCCCATGTAATTTTCTGCTCAGGGCATCTGCAACTTGGTTTTCTTTACCCTTAACATGTTGTACGTCCATGTCAAATTCGCTCAAAAAGGCATTCCACCAGGCTTGCCGAGAGTTTAAATCGGCCTGCTTAAAATAAGTAGTTAGACTGCTATGGTCTGTTTTAAGTACAAACTTTTTGCCCAGTAGATAATGCCTCCACACCCGGAGAGCATGCACTACTGCTGTAAGTTCTAGATCATAAGCAGAGTATTTTTGCTCGTTCTCTTTCAGTTTTCGGGACTCATAGGCTATTACCTTGCCTTCTTGTGTTAACACTGCACCGACTCCCTCCTTACTGGCATCCGTGCATACCTCGTAGTCCTTGCTGGGGTCAGCTACCTTCAGTATTGGTGCTGTGGTTAAAAGTTGTTTCAGCTTTTCAAAGCTGATCTGACAATCTTTTGACCATTTAAAAGCTTTGCCTTTCTTTTGTAAGGATGTGATAGGATAGGCAATCCTGGAAAACCCTTCGATGAACCGTCTGTAATATCCTGCCAGACCCATAAACGATCTGATATCAGCC
Organism: Pinus albicaulis; assembly: GCA_034641835.2. NCBI lineage: Eukaryota > Viridiplantae > Streptophyta > Pinopsida > Pinales > Pinaceae > Pinus > Pinus albicaulis. The sequence continues at coordinate 1,743,637,789 of CM076575.1, forward strand.
ACATTCTGGGGGGCCTGCCATTCCAAGATAGTTTTAATCTTTTCGGGGTCCACTGCTATACCTTCAGCTGTCACAACATGACCCAAGTACTGAATTTTTGTTTTAAAGAAATCGCATTTGATGAATTTAGCATACAGATGATGTTTCCTCAGCATTTCCAGTACTATCCTCAGATGCTCTTTATGTTCTTCTTCGCTCTTGGAATAAATCAATATGTCATCTATGAAGACCAGTACAAAATGATCTAGATATTGATGAAAAATGCCATTCATCAATCTCATAAATGTTGTTGGTGCATTCGTCAATCCGAATGGCAACACCACAAACTCATAATGCCCATATCTGGTACGGAATGTTGTTTTGCAAATATCCTCATCGTTGACTCGAATCTGATGATATCCGGACCTCAAGTCTATTTTAGAGAACACCTTGGCGCCTCTCACCTGATCGAATAAATCATCAATTCTGGGTAGAGGATATTTATTTTTAACCGTCAGCTTGTTGAGTTGTCGGTAGTCCATACACATCCGTAATGTTCCATCCTTCTTTCTAACAAAAAGAACTGGTGCTCCCCAAGGTGACACACTTGGGCGGATGTATCCTTTATCTAACAACTCCTGCAACTGCATCTTTAACTCTGTTAACTCTGGTATGCTCATTCTGTAAGGTGCTCTTGACACAGGAGAGGCTCCGGGTAGTAATTCAATAGTGAAATCTATTTCCCTTTTCGGTGGCAACCCTGGAATGTTTTCTGGAAATACATCCAGGAATTCGTGTAACACAGGGATATCTGTTATATCTGCAGCCTTTCCCTTAGATTCAGCATACCCTACTTGAATTGCGTACAACTGACATCCCTGACGGATACACTTGCTCATCTGAGACGCTGTTATGGGGCATAATTGCACAGGCTTTTTGATTCCTTTAATTTCTTTACGCGTACCATCAAGCGTTATATAATGAATTGCCTTTTCCTTACAGTCCACTATGGTCCAGTGTTTTTCTAGCCAGTCCATTCCTAGTAACACATCATACGATCCCAAGGGTAGAATATTTAAATCTACCTGCAGCTGCTGTTCTGCAACTTCCAGTATGCAATCAACAATTTTCGCAGTCACTTTGCATTTTGCTCCGGTGGCTAGTTGAACTAACCAGGAGTTTTTAAATTTCTGTTCTTTTAAATTGCACTTTTCCACTAGTTTAGGATTTACATAACTTAAACTAGCGCCAGGATCTACTAAAATTGAAACAGGTTTAGATAATATAGTACCTTCCAATTCAATCATTGTGGGTTGAAAATCAGCCTGTCGATTCTCCAAGGCTGTGTTTATACGTGGCATGTTTCGTGCCACGTCCCCCACTGTTGATGCCTCCTGTAAATTTGCCACAGTTTCACTCTTAATCCATTGTGGACAGTTCTTGTAGTAGTGTGCTTCCCCACAGCCCCAACACTGTAGGGGAGGTCTAGAATTCTGCCCCTGCTCAGGTTTGCTTGAAGCTTCTGTGGGTTTTTCTTCAGCTGGCCATTTGATCCTTTGATGGTTCCTATTAAACTGCTTGCTTCCAGCGTTCCGTCCTGCCCCTTTAAAGTGGCTGCTTTTACTGCTTCTGAAAGTAGATGAATTCTTTTGATTTTTTCTTGGGTTGCCAACTCTTCCCACTCTCCCCCTTGACCTTATACTGCTGGTAACACATGCGTGCTTTCCGGACAAATTCATCCATAGTTTGGGGGTTAACAAACTCTATTCTTTCCCTCATGGGAGCAGGCAGACTGCTCAGAAACCGCTGCACCTTGGCTTTTTCCTCTCTGAGGTAAGGTACATAGCGTAGCAGGGAGGTAAATTTCGTGACATATTCATCCATGGTCATCTGGCCCAGCCGGAGATCATGGAATTCCTTGGCTTTATCATCATAAAATCTCTCCGTTAAATACTTATCCTTGAAGTATTTCTGAAACTGTTCCCAGGTGATATCACGCTCCTCTAGGCTGCGTACATTCTTCACCTCCTCCCACCACAGAGTGGCTTTCTCTCGCAGCTGGTATATAGCCAATCTGGCTTTCAGATTGCTGCTATACTCATATACCTGAAAATATTTACTAATATTAATTAGCCATGCTTCAGCTGCTTCTTCCGCCTCACCATCAAACATTGGCGGCTTAATCTTACGAAACTCCCCCTACAGTTTAACTTTATGTCTCTTATGATCCTGCTGGTCAGATAGATTTTCCGATTCTGCTTCATTGTAATTATGGTTTTTTCTCCTGTGGGAGAAAATCTTTTCAGTTTTCCCGGTGGTGTTGTTTCTAGTTTTATGGTCCTCTGGTTCCGTTGATAATTCTCTTTCTGCACTGGGTTGCCGCATCTCATGATTTTGTTTATCAGATATACTCTTCAAAATCTTTTCCTGATCTTGCAACAACTTTTCATTGTCCTTCCGGACTCCAATCATTTCCTCTTGCAACTGCTGTACTGTATTTAACAGAAAGGCAGTTTGTTGCTATTGTTCTTCCAACAGTTGACTCATTTTCTGGTGCTGCTCCAACGTGAGTTGAACCCACATTTCTGGGTTCATGACTGTTGGGCCTTGAGTCTCTTCTGGTTGCGAGTGAGATGTTGTCCCTCCCGTCATATCTTGCTGCATCTACTCAGTGCACTAATACATACACAGCTTTGTTAGTAGACCCTTAGGTCACCAGTGTAGCAATCGGCTCCGATACCACTTGTCACAATCATCTAACACAAACTTACTCAAAATAAAAAAAAATTACTAACAACACTGTTCAGTCTTGTAAATAGCTTGGTAACTATGTTGTATGTGTTGCCCTTAACTCATTATTTACACATGGCATAATTAGTCATATGTTATACATAAATCTATATATATATTTATACCTATATAGCGTATGCACCCTACCATCACAGAATTGACATTCCATTTTAACGTTACTATTTTTACGAATATAGAATGCACTTCATACAACTTTAATTCACATGTCAGTACATATTTCATCAAAACATAAATTTGATTTATCGGAAACATAACTCCGGCGTCCTGTGAAATCTTGGTTATCGATGGGTGAACTTTCCGTATTCGTGTTTACGTTTAATGGTTGATATGCATTTACCATCCCAGCTTTTGGCACAGGATTCCCTCGGAACGAGGCATATGTGTCAACATCTGCAAAGTCACCGCCCTTCCGCATTAACCTTCGTGACAGGTGTAGTCTGTCTCGATTTCCTGGAGATTTTGCGAGGGAAACAGGGTTATTCGCTCTGGATTGCTCGGCAGTCTCTTGGCTTGGCGCTTGGAGTTTCTCCATGGCGCGCAGGAGGGAATTGCACTCCACATCGGCGTTTCCGTCCTTAACTCTACTATATACAGGGGAAGGTAAGCGGTGCTCACCCTGCAACCTCTGAATTTGTCCGGGTTTAATCCCTTCTCTATCTTGTTATGTTTTTCCTCTGAGATTCTATTCCACAGTCCATATGTTAATATGCGTCGCGGAAATATTTTGTTTGTATACAGGAGGGCCGAGAGTGCAGCTACAGGCAAATACAGATGAGCACCAATTTTCTGGTGAGGAACGGTAAGGTTCCGCCCTTTTTGGGTTGCTGGTTCTTGCTCGAATCTTCTGATCCAAATCTGTGCCCACTCTCGTATCTGACACTCCTTACTTGTCTCTTCCAGGTCTATCAATGCCGACTTACAGGTAAACTAAAATCATTTTGGCGTTGAAAAGGGCTTAGAGAGGCATTCCTTATCACGTTACTACTTTCGTTTTACTGATTGAACTCTATTTTACTGTGCTTGCAGGTAATTACGTAACCCTGGCTTCCTCCTACAGGCTATCATTTTCCTAGCAGCGAAAGACTGAATTTCCAATTCCTTGTTACAGGTACCTCAGGTCAACCCCGAGGGTTCAGCTGCAGTCTTATCGACTTAGCACTGTTGTTTTTTTGTTTTAAAAGTCTAGTCATGTACTCGGGAATTTATCCACCCCGAGCCAGGTTTTCAATTAGCAGAACTGTGCCATTTAATATCTTGTAATATGTCAGTATTCCAGCTCATTATTATGACGATTCTTGGGTTGTAGTACTGGTATATAATATGTGACCTTTGGGACTGCTGCATGGAAAGCCCTCAAGGGTTTTGGTTCCTTCATTTTCAGTACTCTTTAATGTCTGTTGCTAATTCCATTTCACTGAATCACGGTTAAGTTTGCCTTTGTGTTTACATGGTTAAGAGGCGATCACGTTTTCTCTGCTGTCACTGTATTGAATTATATATATATTCTACATGTTGTCTGAAATCGTTTAACAGGATTTAAGATTATGTTTCTTATGCAGATTCTTTTAATCTTGGCTAAGGCTCACCTCAGTATTTGCATTAGCATTCGCTTTGAAGGTTCTAAATTTCAGTTTTAAGAAGGAATTTAGTTATCTGCGTCTGTCTAAAACCATCGAGCCAGGGTTTGTCGCTTTTTAGTGTGACACTATTCCATCTTCAAGTCTTTCTTTAATGTTTCTTAGAAATTTCTAAGGTGACCGGTCCACTGTTCAGACCGTGTATAGTTTTAGCACTGCCAGGGTTACCTGGGCAATGGTTTTGGTTGTGATTCTGACCCTTCCTCTGCCCTATAAACCCTAACCCCGCACTCTTTCTCTTCGGTAATATGCTAATGGTAGTATTACTTCGGCACAGCGGAAGAAAATAAACATGTGAACTATTTAAACAGTATACACATGCATGCATCCTGTTAACACTTCTTATTTTCGGTTCTTTAAATATATACATGCTTCTACAGGAAATAGAAAAATTAAGGGATAAATCAATATACATAGTCGATTCTCATTTATTCTTTCAGACTCTTAAACCCATAGAAGTTAAATTCGAGCACCCACCTATTTAATGCGCAACTATATAATCTTTTCTTCCAATAGAAAACAAATGAATTCCTTCCGTACGGTATAAACATATTACTGTAAAATAAATATTAGCTCTAACTTATTTATTTACAGAGTCTAAGATGATATTATTCAAAAGTCATTTAACCTGTATTTTGTATGAGTATCAGAAAATCTGTGTACTTATCTGAAATTAAAAAGAATCGATTCCCAAAGCTGTGGTCCACCCTACCAACCAAGTGAGGCCATTACGTCCTGCACTTGCCCCCTAGCCTCAGAACTCTAGGTTTAATGCCACGGAGTTTCCACAGTGGGATATGCACTGTTGTGTCCTCTAGAATTCCCTTCCAGTTACACGCAGGTGATTTGGCCATTCAAGGGTTTCTTGAAAGATACTTCCACTGGGGTTTCCAGCTCAGGACAGTACTTTCCCCTTTCTTGCCAACATTTCCAGAACCCCCTCTCCTCTCTTGGATTCCCATTTTATCCATTCAGGAGAGGGTAACTGTTTTTCCCAACTGCCTCCAACCACTTCCCATTCTGAGAAAACTATTATCAACAGCTTTTGGATTCTCTTTTCCTTCATTGGTTTTTCCTTTCATTAATTCAGAAAATATAATAATAAAAATAAAATCTAAAAATAGTGATTGTCTCAAAATATCCTCATAGAGTCTTGTTTGTTCAGAAAATAAAATTAAATAAAATTAAATAAAATAGACCAACTGTTTTTAACTAGTAAATACTAGTTACTTCCTTTATGAGGCTGTCACAAATGTGGACCCATTACATTGAGTTATGAATGAATGAAGGGATAAATCAAATTTTACCAGGAGAGTTGACTAAGGTAGAATTGAAAACCGAATAATTTTTTTTTTCCATGTGAAAATAATTATGAAACTTATTATGCATGGATAAGAATTCAATGGAGCACAATTATTTTCCTCGATATTTTATAATCCTTTTATCAAGTGAACCATGGTTTTAGGTTGTAATTGGTCTTTATTAGAAACCAAGTGTTGTTTATATAAACTATGGGTTTATTTCTAATGATTAGTGAAATTCACATATAAATATAATTGGCGAATCATCATTGGAATTAGTAAAGCATGAACATACAATTACAGGTAAATGTACAAGTGATGGTGATTTGTGCCAAATTCATTTTTTATGTTACCATGTATTAATTCTTGGGAATATAATGAATTATAGTAATTACTTATACAAACCGGGAGAAAGGAGGATGATATGTATTTGGATTTGGTTGTGGGGGAAACCCATCAGATCCAAATTTATTCACATAAGTTTTGAACTAGTGGATAAAATTGAGGAAACTTGAAAAAAATGGAATAATGAAACATAAAGTTGTACATTATTGCACACTTTAGAGGTATTGTCAGTAGGAATATGAAATTTATCAAAAAGGTTAGAAAAAAAAAGAGAAATTCATGTGTGAAGAAAGAATTGAATTATAGAAATTATTAACGAGCCTAGTTATTACTAATTAAATTTAATTGGCTAACAAAATAAAACAATGCGAAGGTACTGGAAGTACAGCTATGAACTAAGAAAGGGTAAGCATAACCATGGATATGATATAGTTGTTTTCTTTTATTCATAAATGCTAATGAAAAGTTGTAAAATTGTTTAGCCAAGTGTGTAACAGGAAATTGTACACTCTGGAAAGAAGGAGAAAAAAATGAAACTAATTGTAGATAAATCACTTGGAAAATCAAGAAAAGCCGAATTGGACCAAGTTTGCGTGAGGAGAAAATCCCACTGAGAAATAAGAAAGAATAAGTAGTTGTACTAAAAGTGCACTAAACTATTATGAGCCTGAACGGTTTGACTAATAACTGAATTTCTTAAAACTATTGAATTTTGGAATGTTGTTGTGGATTATCAATTATATGTATATAATATTACTTACATAAATTTGTATGAATTGTGGACAGAGAAAATTGAATAAAAGATTTTCCCAAAGAAGTAGGAAGAAAAACAACTCCATAAGGTATCAGTAAATAGAACAGAAGCAGAAGAGTACTCTGTCGAAAACTGATTAAAGCGAGGAACAAGGATGAAGGAGAAATCTTCGTCAAAGTTGAAAAAAAAAAATCAACGTTAAGGTGTAACACCGATGACGGTGTTGGAAAGGATGGGACCAGTGGCTTATAAACTGGCCTTACCTTTACATATTAAAGTTCATAATGGGTTTCATGCCTCCTTATTGAAAAAAAATATATGTACATGATGCTTCTCACATTATTGATTGGAATGTGATTTAGGTGGAACCAGAAGGGGAATTCTTTCTAGAGCCGCTTCAAATTTTGGAGCGGGAAGAAATTGAACTGCGAAATCGAACAATAGCCAGGGTGAAAGTTCAATGGAAGCACTTTACGGTTGAAGAAGCTACATGGAAAAGAGAAACTAAGATGATGGAAAAGTATCCATGTTTATTTTCAAAATGAACTATAGTAGTTAGTTGTTCACACCGAGGACGTTGTTTGTTTTCAGAGGGAGAATATGTAACACCCCCAAGTTCTATGCTTTTCAAGTTATACGTTTGAAAATCAAGCCAAAGGGGAGTGGACCCCAGTGGATAATTATTGTATGGATGTAGTTAATTATTTATTTATGAAAAATAAATAATTTTTTTATGTTTGCACTATGACCAAATGAGATTTTGAGATCACTTGCCTAATCCATGAGGATATGGAAAGAGGTTAAGACTTCCCCAAAATCTTTCAAAAACCCTTGAAAGAAATTATTTCTAATTTAGATTTTTGAGGAAAAATCTAAATTTCCCACTGATGAGGAAAGTAGTTGGGAAGAGGTAAAAAGATGGAAAAGCAAAAAGCAGCTTTAAAGTCCCTACTTAAGGGAAACCTAGGCAAACAGGAATAAAAATATACTGAAATTCTGGACGCAGAATTGGAAACGGGATTTGGTGAGAGCATAGCTTAAATAAGCTGCTCCATAACAGAATGAGGTTATTTTGTCCTTGGAGGGTCTCAGCTCGGGGGTGAGTTCTAGAGATAGAAGAACTCTAAGGTTGGGAGCACTGGTCATAGTATTGATATGCATGCATAATTTTGGAGATTATTTTAAGTTTGTATTAAGTATATCAAGGTTACATGAATTTTATGTTATAATTTCTCGTCCAATTTTTAGATTAACTATTTGTTCAGTACCTCATGCAGTTACAACTAGATCTAATAGCTGAATTTTCGGTATGTTTAATAGCATGGAGAAAATTAAGTAGGGACCATCACCCAGAATGTCGAAACCAAAGATGGTTTGGATCTCGGGATAGGTACCCTACAGTAATAAATTTTAGAGATGATAGATCATCTGAATGTCTAATCAAATAACAAATTTGAAGTTGTATCTTGTTGTTTTTTAAATGAAAATTTAGTTGTCCTGTTGTATAAACAGAAAATTTTAACAAAACTATAAACAGGAACAGCAGGTAGAAAACAACTAAACATGTTGTAGAAGTATTGATTACTGTATAATAGCCATACTACAATGACAATAATTGTAGAATTAAGAATATAAAATGTTATATTACATGGAAGTTTAAATATAGGAAATCAAAAATTAAAACCTAACTAAGTAGCTAAGATCTGAAATTAGTGAGTATAAAATATCAAATTCAGTTTCATTACTTCCATTTGATTTCAGAAAAATAATCTATATTCTATATTTCCAAGGGAAGATTTTAGTATACACTAGAATTACAAATATGCTGAATGATTATAACAAGAATATAAGGAAAAAGTCCTATTGAAAATCTACTTATTTGTTGTAAAAGTATATGTATAGGAGAAGAGTAAAATCATATTTAAAATACTGGAAAATATCATTTATCCACCTTCAATATCAACTGCTGCAAAAGCAGTTGAAACAAATGAAGTTAAATGAGCATATGTATATGTATGTATATATGCATATAAATAGATGTTGAAACTCTATAATCATAGATGCTGAAACTCTATAATCATAGATATTGAAACTCTATAATTATAGATGTTCGAAAGTCTATAAAGCTTGCTAATTGAAAAGTTAAAGGAAGGGCATATTGATATGTTAGAGTTGGAAAAAACTCCGAGGAATCGACCTAAGAAATAAAAACGAGTATATGTTTATATATATATATATATATATATATATATATAAGTTCACTAGGTTGACTGATAAGAATTGAGGTCAAGCCAAAATGTCTCATGGGAAATCTTATAATAACAAGAGTACCTATAATTTCCGAAGAGAAATTAAATACATGATAAAAGTATGAAATTTTAATTGATTAAACAGAAAATTTTTGAATCGTATCAGGTGAATAAAAGTAGAGTATATCTGAATTAATGTTATGCAGATAAGAAGTTGTGATCGTAAACAGGAAAAAAAAAATGAAAAAATTTGGTATATGAGAGACATTACACACCACTTCCACTGGGTATGAATCCTCGTCATGAGAAGTGGCTATGTACAAATTGAATTTTTCAAGAAAAGAATCGCTTCAAGGGCGAGGTATCCTCTCAACCAATCCATCAAAATTTACTCAAAGTTATGGCATAGTTATGAGTGCACCACAATAGGTAGGTTGGAGAGCACAAACTCTAACAATTAAAATATCCAACCAGGGCGAAGATAACAAATACCAATCCTCCTTTTGATATTTTATATAGACAAATTATTCTGAAATATATAGGATAGGAAATTGTGTGGATTTGAATAATTTTTCTAAAAGTTGTTTGTAGTGGATTGAAAAATGGCCTTCTCTCTATTCACCAACTGTATCCCTCAAGAAAATGAGGAAGACAATATGATGAATAAATTCTTAGTACGGTTGTGTAACTACTTGAAACTCCACTTCCTTTTCCTCATGAAAACCGTACATCCAATTGTAAAAAGGCCTCCCTTCTGTTTGTTTCGGTAAAATAACTCACTAGTTATATAACGATTCTTGATAACAATTGCTCTTCAAATCAACTATAATTCAACTATTATAATTACTATGTAGGGTATTCAACAGAAGACACATGCCTGCATTAGTGAAATAGATATTAACAATCCAAATCATTTATATAACAAATTCTTAAAAAAAAATAGTTGAAACATATATTAAATTTGTAATATTTTCATTTTGTAAATATATGAGGTTTATTGGAGTTTTATGACAGTTCTTACGGTAGCGGTATTACAACTTATTTATTGATCATCTTACCCCTTGGATTGTAATATTGAGGGTGGTATTAAAACTTCTTTATTGATCGTCTTACCCCTTAGGAATGTAATATTGTGCCCTTTGTGTTGGTTTCATCTTCGGTTTTTCCATGCACTTGCACTCTTTCCCTATCAAGACTCTTTTAGCCCACCTATAACAATGTCAGGTGAACACATTACAAGTCCGAGGGGCTCCTCTTATGAATCATGAAGGAGTGTTTGTGGCCATTAAAGATCCCACAACACTACTCCATGGTTTCATGATCAAACACTTATTCCAATACCATAGGATAATCCCATGGTTTCATGATCAAACACTTATTCCAATACCATAGGATAATCCCCAAGCTGGGGATGAGGTGCATGTAGATCGGTATTCAACATATTGATGAGGAGGCCTTTTCTTCAATGGTTGATAGGATGCTAGACTCAAGGTACACCGAAGGCCACCAAAATCAATACATTTGCATAGTAGAGCTATATTGGAACATGAAATATTTGTTGAGAAAAGTTGTATTGAAGCATAATGAAGCAAGGAATGAGATAGCAACACAAATTGATGAGCTATAGAGGGAACACAAAACTTTAGGACTTGAGTACACAGATATCTCCACTCGGTTGGCTAGAATTGAGATTTTACTGCATAAAGGAAAGGGACATACCTCACCAAGTACCATTGTTGAACCTATAGAAACCTCGAAGTCCTCCTAACACATGTATCACTATGTTTTCAATTTTGTATTTGTGTTGTTAAGCCCAATTTTGATAATATATAGGGCTTTTTCTAATGGCGAGGCCCATGTCAAATATATTTTATTGCAAATATTTTTTATTGTTATGTATTACAGTCACAGTCTGTATGAAATGCTTGGGACTAAATCTTTGGTTTTTTTTATGTTGATCTATTTTTTTTAGTAAGAAACTAGCGAGAAAGAAATAAATATGGATATATATTTTTTGAAAAATTAATAAAATATTTTGTATATATATATGGATAAATATTACTAGCAAAATGTTGAGTGGAAAAATGATAATATTTTAATTTATTATGAGAAAAATGCTTTAAAAAATAAACAAAAATTATATTAATTTTTAATAAAAATATATTAATAATATTAATTATTATTATTATTATTATAATAAACTAAATATAAATCCATTTATATTTATTATCAATAATAGAAAAAATCTTACCTGCTTTATGATATATACTTATAAATATATTCATTGCAATTTTATAAGTAATATTAATTTTTATAACTAATTAATTTATGAAAAAACAATGTTATATGCGTATTAATTTGTTGTAATAACATAATATTTACTTAAACTAAAATTGCCTACACCACCTTAAAAGAAGCACTAAATCTCTTCACGCCCAATATAGGGATTTTTGTTTTACATTTTAATCTCACTACAACACATTGATAAAATAAGAAAAATATAATTTACAATATACGTTGATAAAAAAAGAAAATATAATTTACAATACAATACATTGATAATATAAGAAAATATATTTTACTGTAAATTTTGATTTTACTACTAATTTAATTACATTGTTAATATCATCTTTAAGATGAGAAAATCCTTTACATGATGCGAAATGTATATAGACGTTTCCACCACATTCAGGTTTCTTTTTCATCCAAATCTGTGCATTGTGAAATCATGTGTCAGTTGAGAAAAACCATGTTGGAAAAGCGTATTACACAAGGCAAAATGTATATAGATATTTTGCACCACATTCAGGTTTGTTTAGCATCAAATTTTGTCAAATTCGCAGAAAATTCGACTATAATCTTAATTGCACTTAACTCCTGGACTTTCATGGTTATGTCGTATAGTAGCGTGTCATCCTGGCAATGATGCATTTGCTCTCGCTTTGTAAACCATATTGACCTATTTATAAAATGTGTTTAAGATGTGTTTACTATGGCCTCATTAGACTCACTTATTTTTTTGTCAGGATTCTGAAAATTTATAAAATAGGACTGCTAGACTTTGTAAACCATATTGACCTAATTATAAAATGTGTTTATTATGGCCTCGTTAGACTCAATATTTTTTGGTCAGAATTCTGAAAATTTTCAAAATAAGACTGTTAGAGTTTTTAGTGTCTTTTTTGTAAGGGTGGAAATGGGTTTGATGCTCAAAATTCTGAGCCTTAATCTTCTAACTAAGAATAAAAAATGAATATGAAAGTACAGAATTTGATCAAAATCGAAAATGAAAGGGGATGCCATTTATAGTAAGTGAAAATAAAATTCAAACAATTAGTGAATCATAGCAGCAATTCCTTCTGTGAGGAAAACCGCTCGAAAGTTGCACCGCCGCAGTAAAATATGCGTGTAGCTCGATTAAAGCATGGGGAATTACAACTGAAAAGTTTGCATGTTGCATGCAAAAATACGGAGTGTAAAGAACTACATCCAGGTCACTAACCGAAAGTCTCTCCGTCCTCATCTGTATACTAGATCTGAAATTAATTCAGCTTGGATTCGGATGTATGCATGCACTTCTGCTTACATGACTTCTATTTAATAAGTATTGAAAACGACTTGTGCACCAAACCCTAGGAGCAGTTCTTCGTTCTTTTAACTTTGGCAGTTCCCTCATGGAGTGCAAACGTATAAGGAAAAGTGTTTCAGAAATTTTAATTTATTAAATCCGTTTATATTTGAGATTTTGGAGAAGGAAATATGTTAAAAAATGTGGAAATATGAAACATGGAGATATTGAAGAAATAAAGATTACATTAGACATTGTTGTAAGGTCTAGATGTTTCGATTGATGAGATGTTTTTTGTTCAAGCAAAAATGATATCACCTAGAATCATAAACGTATACTTTTATTGAACCAAGTCATTAACCTTGTTGGGTGCGGGCTTTATAAACATAATGAGTGTTATTTCAATCATTTTGAATATATGTAGGATGGGTTTTCAATTTCCACCCATTTTTATGTTCACCTCACTCAACTCAATTCAATTTTCACTCTTCTTTTTTCCTTTTGGCAGTGATTCTAGGTTTTGATTTAGTTTCATCCAGATAAAGTTGGTGGCTGGTACTCTGAGTAACTTAATGTTTTAAAAAATATAATTGTATTCAAAAGTAACTTATCTATAGTTCAAAAATCTGCACGTTTCATACGATAACTCCTTATAGAAACATGTCAATGAAGTCGGTAACCGAAAGTCTCTTCGTGCTTATCTGTAAATTAGATCTCTGATGAAATCACGTTGGAATTCTTCTGACTTGTTATATTAGGTGTACCGGAACGGTGCCCGTATAAAGTCGGGAGAATATTTAAAGAGTTGGACAGAAGAATAGGGAACCGGATGCCGTGCATGGGCTTCTGCTTACCCGACTTGGATTCACTCAGTTTTTGAAAAACACCTTACAGATCTAGATATTATTCTGGGAATCAGAGCATTAGATTCAAACTTAGGTTGGTGACTAGAGAGCATGAGATTTAATCTTAGGTGAGAAGGAACCAAAGATCCCCTCCGCAAAACCTTCACAGGCTCTGCCTTGACTTGGGTGGTCTAATTTCTTAAAGTTCTGAGGTTTTTTATTTTAAGAGCTTTTGGAGAATGTTATTAATAAAAATTAATGTTAATTTTTTGTTTAATTAAAGTAAATTACAATATTTTGGAATTGTATATTTCAAAAATTAATTATGAAAGTTATCAATAATTATCCTTCAGCAATTTAATAACACAAATACAAGACGTGGAAAGAAAAAAGTATATATGAAATAATATGAAATAATATTTTTTTATAGATTTTAATGTGATATAAGAATTTTAATATGATATAAGAATTTTAAGGATTCGAAGTTTTCCATTTAAGATTAATACAAGTAAAATGTTTTTAGTGATATCTATAAATTGATGTTAAAGGTAATAATAAAAGATAAAATAATGTATTCGACGAAATAATAGCTCTAGTTAATAAAAAAAATTAAAAATTTTAATGTAATATAAGAATTTTAAGGATTTTATTATGGTATAAGAGTTTCAAGCATTGGAAGTTTTTCATTTAAGGTTAATACAAATAAAATGTTTTTATTGGTATGTATAAATTGAAGCTAAAGGTAATACTAAAAAATAATATAATGTATTATTTATAATTGTGATGGAAGACTAAAAATGTAATTTAATTTTTTTTGTAAAAAAATATGTTTAGAAAATACATTTACTTCTAACAACTAACTTTTTCATGTTTGTGGATTATTAAGAAAAAAATTAAATAGATTAGGTTGTTTGGGAACATGGTATTAATAATCCATGGTAATTATCTATGGTATTATCTCATTGGATTGTAACTAAGCATAACTTTATGCGCTGAATCATAGACATAATTCTATGCTATGAATTATCTATGGTGAATGGGGCAAGCTTGATTGAGAAGTGAGTGGATGTATATTATTCCATAGAATTGTATATAAGCATAACTCTATGCTATGAATCATAAACATAATTCTATCCCAAGAATTATCTATGGTGAATGGGGCAAGTTTTATTGAGAAGTGAGTGGATGTATATTATTCCATAGGATTGTATCTAAGCATAATTCTATGCTATGAATCATAAACATAATTCTAGGCTATGAATCATTTATTGTGAATGGGGCAAGTGTGAATGAGAAGCGAGTGGATGTATGTATTTTCTATTGCTGATTGAACAAGTGTGGGAGTGCAACTTAGCCCCTACCACTCAAGTTAAAAATTATTTTTTGGGAAAAATTGCATAAAAAATTATGACATACATTTGTCAATGTTACCTAAATTAATTATGGTTAATTGAAAATGGAAACTTATAGTCCTGCTTTGAGAGGAACCAATAAATTGTCATGTGAAATGGAGAAATTAATTGTTTTCTCACGCATATGGAGTTGGATAAATTTTGGTGGGTAGTAATTTGTAACAAATGGAAATAAATATATAGATTAAATGTTTGAGGCACAATGATTTGCATAAATTTTAGTGGGTATTAAGTTGTAACCTCTAGAAGGTATACACATTTACACTTTTACTCCTACATAAGTGCTTAGAAAAACATAAATGTTGTTGAGAAGTAAACTCTTTATAAATATATTTAATTGCATCTTATTCCTATCCATTTTTTAAGTGAATACAGGATTAAATCATGGTGGGAAGTTGGCATAAAATATGAGAGTTCATTATCCACATGGAAACATTATGTGAGGTAGTTATCTAGATGGCATTATTATGTGCCCATGGTACAATAAGACCTTCAAGTTTGGTCCAATGGAAGGTTTGAAAACTAGGTTTTTAATAATATTGAAAAATAAATATTTAATTTTAAAAGTTATAGATTATAAGTAACATTGATTAACACCAAACTAATAGTGGGAATCGATTGCTAGAGTGTTCTTGTTTCTATTGTTGTGAGCTAGGTTTGCTAAGAAGTACGGAGATAAATGCAGTGAGTGATATAGGGAACTTGATCTGGGAAATTTCTTCCCTATGGCAATCACAAATGGAGGATATAGCAATTTTTAACTATCAATTTTTTATTTATTGAGGGAGTGGAAAAGAAACCCCCATCAATGATGAATGAATCCTGGAAATTGTTGGACATAAAAGCCATTGCGAAAATCTAGCAATACTTAGCAAAGAATGTGTAGTTCAACATGGTTTGAGAGAACATAGAAAAATGATTACAAGAAAATATGCATGATTTTTTGGAGAAAACAATGCCATCAATAAAAGGTGAGACCATTATTGTAGCTTCAAAAACGATGATTTATTTATTGTTTTAGTAGTGTAAACATGTTTATATGCTTCTACTAGTAGTTTGAATGTGAACTCGACAATCAGGCATGCTACCATGTAACTTCATCCAAATTCAATTTTGTTGCATATGAAGTAGGTGATTATGGTAGAGAATATTTGGGAAACAATAATTTATGTTATATTATTGGAGTCAAATATGTCAAAACTGAGATGAAGGATGGAAATAATATATTTTTGAAACATATTAGGGATATCTCAAATATGCATATGACCTTGATTTTTATGTACCAATTAGGTGATGAATGTTTCTCCACAAGGTTTGGTAACGCTTGCTAAGAAACAACAAAGGATCATTTTCTATTTTTAGAGGATTAAAGGCAAGAAAATTGTACACATTAAGGGAAACAATAAAAATAGAATATTTGACTACTATTGCAAAAAACAAAGAATCAAGATTTTTATAGCAGACACACTCGGGTCATATGAAAGAAAAAGGTCTAAAAATTCTTATTGGGAAAATTCCACTTCAAAGTATAGAATACTATGAGTGAGCATGGTATATATGTTGGGAAATGAAGAGTTTCATCTATGAGAGGTGACTATGAAAGGAAAACAAAGTTATTAGAATTGGTACACTCCAATGTGTTTGGCACAACAATTCTTAATTTTTTAAGTGGAGCTTCACATTTTATCACATTCATATATGATGCATCTAGGAAGTTTTGGTCCTACCCCATGAAAATAAAATATGATTTGTTTGATACATTTCAAAAAATTCATGTTTTTGTTGAAAGATATACTAATAAACTAAATTTTTTGAGCGTAATACCCCTCTATATTCATGTAAATATTATTTTTGTATCCGGAACTACTTTTAGTAATGGCAAGGAGACCCCAATTGACTCTTTGAAATAACTATGATGATGTAATTAATACATTTCAATAATATTAAATATTAGCATGTTGGAGGATTAACTTGAAAAAGAACATGTGAATTAATAACGTCAATATTCCAACCTAGAATCCAATGTGAATGGATAGGATGTGAATAAAATTTCCTTAACTACTCCTAAAAAGACATAAGAGTGAAGTAATTTGATTGATTAGATTGGGAGAGGAAAATCTAATAAATCACCTAGTGCGGGGAAAAGACATTGAGAATGGGTGAATAAAGCACCGCAGCAGAAAAAGCAGACTTTAATGGAAAAAATATATATACTTTTCTAAAAAAGTAGGAAAATCCTAGGCTATGGGGATTGACAGAACCTAGAAAAGTGGGGCGCCACTGAGGAAAGTCTGCTAGGGAAAGTGAGGCTAGTTGTGGTGTGTTAGTCATTCAAAGCTTATTATTATATTTTAAATAAGGCATATGAAATTATGTGCAATGATGTCTCTGAACATATTTTGTTTTCAAATTTTAGAATTAAATGCAAGGAAAAATGTTTTGTTTAAGGATGCATGCATCCACTTAAATACTTAGTATTTCTTGAATCGGTATGTTTGTAGATTGCATGAAGTTTTAATGATATTTATTTAATTAGAATGGAAAAATGATTCTGATTATACCGCCTTCATTATATTTTTAGTACGCTGATGGAATAGATAAATGTGGATAAGTAGGATTGAAGATTTCTATACTGTCAATAATGAAGACTGATTAAAAAAAGTTCCAGTAGGTTTAGTTATATGCAAATTACAATCTATGAGTATGTTAAAGGTTTCATTGTGCTATTTGTATGAATATTATTTACTAATGATGTGTGACTATTTACTAGTTATCAATTACTTGTATAGAATTTAAGTAGGGTTAATATGTAAAACAAATTATTTCCCTAGGTGCCTACAGTGGGATTTTAAATGAAAAATATTCATGCTACATGAGAAGTAGTGAGTTAATTATCATATGCTGAGTTGTGTGGAAGGGAAGAAGTAATTTCTTTACAATGAGCTCATATAGAGGAAAACAATTTAGAATGATAAGGTGAACCCAATATCTTAACCTGGATACTCTGTTCCCATATCAAACATATCAAACTTGTCAATAAGACTAACAACCAATGGTGAGAATAATGAGACTTGTGTCAGAAATTTATTATTACCACGTAAACTTAAGTGAACATCGTTACTTCAAAAAGTAATGGATTTTCGCTATACTATTAATTTACACAGAAGAATTGTGATTACTGAGAAGGAAAACTAGGTCGAGGAATTAATTCTTGAATGACTCAGATTATACTTTTTTAAGACAAAAGGGAGAGCATATTATATAAAGAGAAGAAATAAAATTTAAATAACCCAATAATTACATTAAAATCTGAGTAATAAGATTTGAAATTCCTAATTTAACTCAGGTAAGAGTCATAAATTAAACTATCAAAATTACGTGTGTTATAAATAATAATAAGTATCGAGAATCACATAGAAGGTGCACTGAATATAACATCAAAAATTATTATGTATATATACTAAGCCATAACTTAAAAATTGGCGACAGGAAAACCTTAATATGAAGGGTATATATACATATTATCAATAGCCAATCCGAGAAATAGAAATATAAAAATAGTTTGTAACAAAAAATGGAAACTATGTTGTTCAAAATACTCTAGAGTAAGGAGTTAGAAGTTTGGAGCCAATACTACTAAACTTCAACATAAATTATATCATGGGTATAACCCTAAACAAATAAGTGTTATTGGCTACTCAACTGGAACAAAAATGTTTCTTAACTAAACCAATGGCCAACTCATAAGGTCTTTCAACTGGAATTCCAAAAAATCAAATCAGGACCTCAACCAAAACACACTTGGTTATTTTCATCACAGGGCTAACATTCAACTGACCTGTAGAAGCCTGTGTCTCTTAAAGGTGTGAAACCAAGTGCATAATTTTTGAAGAGAAAGAAACAAAAGAAAAATACACTTTCCATACATGCGAGCAAAGAAAAGGAATTGATAACTGATATGAGTGTAAATATAGTATTAGAAAACCAATTGATGCTATAAACCCGTGTAATTTCTCATTGATAACAGACTATGGAAAATTATAAGCTTACCTCTGACAATCATAGGGTCATGGCATTTTGAAATTACCTGGAAAAGAAAAACCCCAGATAATTAGGGCATATCATGCCATAGAGTTACACCCATCATGTCTATTTTCGGAAAAATTACAACGATAAATTTACAGTTATCAAATAAGGAAATAAATGAAAATAATCCTTCGAGGTTGACAACATAGAGGTAACTTAGAAACGAAAATTCAGTTGGAAAGAGGAAACCTTCCATTTGAACACTGTCTCTGAACCACCAGAATGTAAGCTCTCATAGCTATATAAAAATGAAAGTAACAAAATAAAATAAAGCTAGGATAATAGCACGAGTAACCCACCGACTAGTTATTCGCACAAAGAGAGCTTATGGGTCTTGGATGAACTTGGCACTAAGGAATTACCTTCACAACCAATATCAATATCACTAAGATGGGCACCGCTTTGAACAATAATTATACAACACGTAAATAATTGAAGCGAGTATAGTTATAGTTACCTCAACGCGTCGAACCACCAGAAAATGAGGAATCACAAAGGGTTGAAAAATGCGTTCAAAATCGAACTTTGAGCGTAATCTCAGCAACAAATTTCACAATAGTCATACAACAAAAGTGGTAAAAGGATAAATATAAACTGATCATTTAAAAATTAATTAATGTTATCCATACAAAAGTGGTTCCTTTTTCTAAAAGGGAAAGAAATTCTTTTGAGATCCAGAAGTAGACCCTCTTAAAACCAACCCCAGATTTCAGAAGAAGTGACCTGAAAGAATTTAACTTCCTTCAACGTGAAGCAGTCATAGGAATTTGACATGTGCACTCTGGAATTACGAGTTTATATATAGAAACCTCACCTTTGTGCACATTTGGAAACCACAGGTCTATATCCATCAACTAATATGGGGAAAGTAGAAAATAAATAATGGAAAACACCCAGGACAAGATAAAGGAGATGGTTAGGGTTTAGGGTTGAATCAAAAAAAGACCAATGTTGGATCACCTCGGTGTATTTGGAACACCGAACGAAAACCCAAAATAGTGCCCATCACTACTACATGTGATGTGAATATGGGAGAGGACATGTGTTTGATAGACATTCATTTCAAAAACTTCCAAGCGCACCCTTATCATGACTTAATAGGTGAGGGGGTAATTAAAATTAAGATTCATAGTACCACATATAAGCTAGTTCCGTTACCCTTGCTAGATTATCTTGGTGTGCGAGAAAGGGTGTGTATGCAATAGAAATGAAAGGGAGGATGGTAATTTATTGAATAATTTTATTAAGGTTTCGTCATTTCCACCTAAGAATCAAAACCAACAAGGATGGCTGCAAGGCAGCTAGTCCCTGCCTCGAGCCAGCCAGAGTTGGAGCAGCAGATTACCTTGAGCCAGCTGGATTTTATGTATTATCCAAAACAAAATAATTTAAAATTTAAATTTTATGGCTTTTAAGATTTTTTTCGTAAACCAAAAACAATTCTTCTATTTTATATCACATGTAAAATTCCAATAAAATATATACCATACAAAATTTCTTTGAAATGTACACTTGTTCAAGTGAAGGCATACTCCACTTACAATTAAACATTATAAAAAGAAAATAAACCATTAACAAAATTAAGCATAGAGCGTGAAAAGAGAATCAACTGAACATTCCAGAATTGCCGTTACTTAGTTTTCATAGTAGAATTAATGGATAAAGTGGACAGGCTTAACAAAAAAGTCTCAAACAAACCTTGATTTCTCTTCTTTGAAGAATGATGTGAGCCAAAACCATCCAACCAAGTGAACTCTTCAACAAAATGATAAACAAGTAAGCTAGATATTTCAAGTAATGTTTTTATAATAGCATTTCCATTATCAAGTCTATTAATTTATGGTTTAATTTATTTACTAACATTTTTTTCATTCTAAAATACAATCGAATAGCATATATAATTAACAATCATAAAATTTGAACTTATTTTATTCATCTATTTTCCGAAGAGACAAACCAATAGCAAGTGATAACTGCTTATGTGTATCCTTTTTACGGTTATATAAGTACACCGATCTTAAAAAAATACACAATTACAAGCGTAAATAAAGTATAAACACTTGAATGACATACAACACATGTAAACACTTGAATGACATGTGGATTTGGATTCAAGAAACGTTCTCGATTGAGGGCCACGTTTCAAACGAACATCAACAAGAGTAAGTAATACAACAGGATTTTGAGAGTAATTGTCTTTCGATTTGCTTCAGCGCATTTGAAGAGCAGGAGGTCCGGTGATCGATTCCCAATCAGGCTCTCTTTCAACTCGGATCCTATGCATTCCTGCAAAATCTCCTGCCAAAGATGATGACGCTTATAAAATTTTCAGGAACTTGGCCACATTGCTATTAGAATGAGGCTACTTTGTGCAGGTAACTATTCAAGATCTCGGTAAGGAAAGCTGGGTCACCACCATAATCTGAGCCCCTCTCATATTGCAACACTTTAATATTTCTGCGTATGGTTCTTATGTTGCTTCGATTCTTCAATGCTATTCTTCTGTATTTTGTTTTGGACTTTAATTTCTGTAAACGATTGCCGGTGTAGATCATTTCATTTGGCCAATGATAGGAATAAATTAAGACAAGCATATGTCTGACTTAATTATGAGAAACTTTTGAGATCTGAGGCCTATGGATTCAAATGGAATTCTAGAGCTTGTTGATTATTCTTATTATATTTGTCTGTGACGAGAACTTGCCGATGTCAAATCATCTAATTCATGATGATTGAACTGTATACTGCCTTCCTTCCGAGACAATACCGTATGTTCATTCATGCTACTAAAATAATATAACAGTTATAGATTGAAAATAATGGTAATCGGAACGAATCAAATGTCCAATAGACTCTGAGTTTGAATCGATGAGGGGGCTATGCATTCTAGACCTTTACATGAGGATAGGTATAAATTGCTAAATATGAGTAGGCCAACAATAAATTGATTGCCAGAACCCAAAATACATACCTCTAGGAAAACAATTCTACTGTATAGGAAAGAACTAAATTCTAGTGCAAGAAAATTTCCCAATTTAAGCTAGTGGTGAAATACAAAGTTATTAAAAAAGACAGTGTCCAAATTGGTCGAAAAGATTTTTAGTGTTAGATATCTAGAAGGGTCTGGCAATAATCGAGATCCATAAACGAAATGTAGCAAAATTATCTATTCGAAATAATCAGTACGTGTAATTTTTTGAAAATATACAAGTATTACCAGAAAACATTTGAGTCTTGTACTGTTGTGCAAAGGAAAAAGAAACAACCTAATGGTGGAATAGCTAAAAGGAGCGATCAGGAAATGTAACCAAAAGAGGATAGATGCATTATTCACTGATAGTAAAGAAATGCAAACCTTAATATTAAATCTGGCAAAGAATGGAAGGAATGCATAAGCGAAAACAAGAAATATTTTATTCCATAAATTACATTACAGTCCCAAAATGCAAGAAAAATTAAAACATCTGGAATAGACTGACCATAATAAGTTAAATATTACAAACATCGATAAAATAGATGGTGTCATTATCAGAAGTCACAAAAGTATTTTTAACTATGTAAGAACCTATGCCTTATTACCGAATGATTCTGAGTTTGCGCCCTCCTTAGCTATGTATTATTCCAGATTTTTTTAACATTAAAAGTGCAGGAGCTAAATTTCATTTGATTAATGTAATTTTTGCATTGTTGTTGTCATACATTGCAAAAGACGGTGGAAATCTCTTTCACACTACAAGACGAGTACCGCATTTCACTATAAATGCCGCATTTATTTCTGTAAATTATCAATTAGAAATGTAAGAGTTACTGAAAACAATTTAAAAATGGTAAGAGACTGTTTGTGCCTTGCAGGAATACCATAATTTTTTTGGGGATAATTGCTTCCTCACCCGATAAGCATCGACCAAGAACAAAGCCTGTAGTTGGCAGCCTATTTCAGGTTCTTCCGGTTCCTCCGGAACATAAGCGCTGACGGAAAAAAAATCCCATAGCCTACAGTTTCCAAAGCCTGCAGTTGGAAAGCACAGACGAAGAATCTGGTGTATTCGAACTGTACCTAAATGGGGCGCAGCATTATCCCGGGAAGGCTTCTTGAACTGACAGGGCAGAAAATAGCGAAGAAAATGAAGAATTATGTCTTCAGCGCATAGCACAGAAAATGAAACACGTTAAGATAAAAAAAGAAATGTGGCAGGATAAGGACATGTTTTAGGAAATTGACTAGCCACATGTAATCAATCATGCAATGAACAACGTGTAATCTACTCCATAGGACTATCTTCCATCGTGCAACAGTTTGGGCTGTGATATATTTGTGAAGTGATATATTTGTAAACATTAAATGTTTGATGATTAATGCTAGCATTATTCTAGCATAGCATTACTCTATCTTATATAAGGGGTATTAGTGACTATAACTTATGAAATATATCTTATCGCCTCGATATGAGGCCAAATAAGACGGTAAAACGTTTTATTGGACAGCAAAGAATATACTCCGAATATAAAATTTGAAACTTTGGTTATTCGCAGGGACTAATAAGTTTAAGCTGCTAAAAATAATGCTTACCCCTCCATTTCGATTCCTATAGTCCCTGCCTTAGCCGCAGGCGGCAGGG